>LT855416.1:1270992-1282835 GCA_900184765.1 Hymenoscyphus fraxineus
GTTAAGCTAGATTTAGCCTAGATTTAAGCTAGATTTAGCCTAGAGTTAGGCTAGGGTTAAATTATCTTTACCTAAACTTAGCCTAGAATTACCTAGAGTTAACCTAGAGTTAACCTAGAGTAAACCTAGAGTTAAAGCTATCTTTACCTAGACTTAGCCTAGACTATATATTAAGTAGGCTTAAGTAGGCTTAATCTATAGGCTAGGTTAATATATTTTATAATATAACNTAATATAAGAACTTTACTTACTTTTATCTTAATCTCTCCTAGGTTCTCTTAATAGCTCTTAATTAAGGTTAATCTAGATTAATCTCTTTTAAGTATACTTAACTATAGTTAAGCTAGTTTAAATGTTAATAGAAGGGTATATAAGTAGTATTATTCTAAGCTAATTATAACTAATATCTAGTTTATTTAAAGAATTACTAATTAAATAACTTAGTATAATTATATAATACTTATTATTTAGTAGTTTTAGGTTAATATATAATATAACCTTAATATTATAATTAGAGTATTTAAAGGTAAAATAGGCTTTAGTTAAAGGTAGAACTATTTATAGTAATTTAAGTAGTAAGGTATTATATAATTAATTATATAATAGTATATTAAAATCTCTTAATAATTTAGAATTAGAAGTTATATTATTTTAATTAGATAACTATAAATAACTAGGCCTAGAACTTATAAAAGGGATATTTATATATATATAAATAGTTATATAGTATTTAGTAGTTATTTATTAGGTAATTAAGTAATAAGGTTAGAATATTATATTTAACTTATCTAATAACTATAGGTAGCTCTAGATATATATATAGGTCTTCCTAGGCTTACGTTTAATAAATATAATAGTTTAAATATACTTAGTAAACCTAAGACTCCTACTAAGGCTTTTAGTACTTATTTAGCTTTTAGCTAAGCCCTTAGCCCTTAGCTAAGCTCCTTAGCCCTTAGTAGAGCTTCTTAGCCCTTAGTTAAACTTCTAATTAATATATAGTTATTAATAGAATTAGGTATAAGATATATAATACTATTCTAATAAATAATAGTAAGAAGAAGAAGAAAAAAAAGTATTTAAGTAAATACTATATTACTAAGGTACTATCTACTTAAAACTAAGTTAAAACTAAGTTAAAGCTAGCTTAAAACTAGTTTAAAACTAGATTAAACCTTAAGAACTACTTAAGAGCTATTTAATAAGGCTAGTTAAGCTAGGTTTAAGCTAAAGTTAACTATATTTAATATCTATAACTCTTTAAAAAGTTTAAGGTTCTAGAGTAGTTTAAAAGTTTAACTAGGATTAAAACTAGCTTAAAACTAGTATTAATACTTTAAATTACTTAAAAATAGCTTAAAAAATTAATAAAGATTATATTAATTTATATTATATTTATACCTATACTACTTTTATAAAATATACCCTTCTATAACTACTATATTACTACTATATACTACTACTATATACTAGCTATACTATACTACTATTATATACTAGCTATATATACTAGCTATATATACTAGCTATATTACTACTATATTCTATACTATACTACCTCTATATACTAGCTATATTATTATAATATACTAGCTATACTACTACTATATTCTTTACTATACTACTACTATATATAGGTAGTAGTATAAGTAGTTATTATTATATACTTTAAGAGAAGGGCTATTAATTAAGCGCTTTAAAGGAAGGAATATTAAGTATATAAAAATAGGATAATTAGGTAGTTTATATATTAATAGTACTATACTAGGTCCTAGTATTACCTTAGTTCTAGTTATAGACTACCTTACCTACTAGTTCGGCTAAACCTTAGGAGTATATAAGCTTATAATATAAGGTCTAAAACCTATATAAGTACTAAAATTAGAGCTAATTACTATATTAAAAAAAGGAAAACCTTTAAAAGAAAAAAAAAAATATCTTTTTTTTTAGAAAAAAAAACTTTTATACTAATACTCTTTATATACTTTTATATACTTTTATTAATAAACTCTTTATTATTTAGTTATTAATATAAGCTTTAGTATAGCTTATAGAGCTATTTTAGGGTTTTAGACCTACTAATAAATAGATTTAAAGTTATTCTTTAGGTTTAAAATAGTTTATAAATAGTTTATAAAAAGTTCTTAGTTTTAAAACTAATAATAAATAGATTTAGAACTATTCCTTAGACTTAAAGTAGTTTATAAGAAGCCTATAAATTGTTCTAAGGTTTTAGACCTAATAAGTAGCTAATTAAGAGCTATTCTTTATATTTAAAGTATTTTATAAATAGTTTATAAATAGTTTTTAGTTTTAACTTTAGTTCTAGAACTAGGTTAAATATTAAAGCTAGTTTTAAACCTATTTTAAGTAAATAGCTATAGGTATATATATAGAATAAGTATTATAAACTTTTAAACTTCTATATTAGTATATATTTAGTTTATAGTACTATTAAATATAAATATCTTATAAATATAAATATATTTATAAATTAATTAAAGTATATATAAATACTTATATAAATTAAATAATAATACTAATTAAAAGCTATAAATAATAAAAGAAATAAACTAATACTATATTACTTTTAAATCTAATAATATATTTATTTACTAAGAATAATATAAAATAATCTATATATATAAGCTTTAGAAATACTTAAACTAAAAACCTTCTTAATCTTAATTAATATTTAACTAAAATTAAAAGCTATTATTTATATTTTCTTAATATATTTATACCTTTTTTTAAGTAATTAAATTCTAAATTAGAAAATAAGAATAATATTAGAATTAAAAGTAATATAGTTTATACTTATATTATTATATATAAAAAGGAATATATAATTAATACTATTATTATAGAATTATATAGAATTATTATAAAATTATATAGTATTATTAAGTCTTATAAACTCTCTAGTATAAATAATAATATAATATTTATAAGTAAGTTAGTAAAAGCCTTTACTAGAGATTATAATATAAGCTATATTTCTTTTACTAATTAGAATTAAATCTACTAGTACTAATAAGTCTTATTTAACTTTAATAATAAATAATAGACTTTTAATATTAAAGACTTTATAAAAGCTAATAAGATTATTTATTAAATATACTAAGTTATAATAATAAGATTTTAAGATTAAAGATATATTTTCTTACTATTAGTTTAAACTTAGTTATATAGTTAATAGTAGTTTAAATTAAATATTATATATATATATATATATATATATAATAATTAATATTATAGTTTAAGAGTTTAAATAAATTATTTAAAAAAAAAGTATATAATATTAGTATTAAAAGATAAACTATAAACTAAATAAAAAAGTTATAATAATAATAATAATAATAATAATAATAATAATAATAATAATAATAATAATAATAATAATAATAATAATAATAATAATAATAATAATAATAATAATAATAATAANCTTTATAATAAGCTTGTTTTAGAATATAATTATAATTTAGATTTTATATAACTTTATATACTTAAAATCCTTTTTTTTAAAATCCTTTTTTTTAAATTCCTTTTTTTTAAAATTCTTTTTTTAAAATTCTCTTTTTCCTTTTTCCTTTAATTATAAATATATACTAATATACTATAAGATTCTATTTTAAGACTAAATACTATTAAAACCTTACTATCTTTATTATATTACTAGTTATATAAATAAATATAAAATTAATTTAAATAATATCTTAATATTATTTTATTATATATTAATAAAGTTTAAAAAAGGTCTTTTATTTAATAGTTTATTTTAAAAAAATATTTATAACTTTTATAAGAAGTAGTATATAAGTTTTAGTAATATATAATACTAATAATACGTTAATATTAGAGTTTAAAAATAAAAGTAATAAAATAGATTTAAGAGTAAAATAACTAAGTAATAATAAGTAAATAATATAATAAAAGATTTAATAAATAATAAATAATAGGTAGTAAGTAGTAAAGGTAGATTATAAGTAAGTAATATAATATATTTTAAGTATTATTATAGTATAATATATATATATAGCTATAAGAAGATTAGTAAAAAGCTTTAGAATAGTTTATAGTTCTAGAGTAGTTTATATATATTTAAAGTAGTTTAATATTATAAACTACTCTAGAACTATAAACTTTTTAAAAAGTTATAAATATTAAAATAGATTAATATAGTTTTAAAATAAATTATTATAATTTTAATATAAATTAATATAGTTTTAATATAGTTTTAACCTAGGTTTAATATAGGTTTAATATAAGTTAAGAATAGTTTTAAAACTAAGAAACTACTTATAAACTTTTACTAACCTAATCTAAAACTAATAAATCGCTTATAAACTATTTATAAACTATTTATAATAAGATTTAAATAGGTATTAACTTTAATACTAACCCTAGCTTAATATCTTTAATTATATCCTAGGTAGATTACTAAGAAGTATTAACTTAGTTTTAAAACTAGGTTTAAAATAGGTTTAAACTAGTTTTAACTTAGTTTTAAATAAATAATATCTTAGTAATATAGTATTAGCTATTTATTATATATATTTATATATATAAGACTAGATATAACTTTCTTAGTAATAGCTATATTTTAATATATATTTAATTTTTTAAAAGAATATTTTATAATAATAAAATATATATTATAATATTTAAAAATAATAATAGACTATTATATAATATATATAATAAAAGATATAACTAACTATTATATAATTAAATAGTATAATTTAAACTATATAAGAGATATTAGTATAACTAAATTAACTAATAAATATATATTTTTCTTTACTAGTAGATTAATTATATAGAAATTAAAGCTATAAAGTATTATAATATAATTAACTATTAAAGCTAAATATATTATAATAAATATTTTATTAAAAGAAGCTATTTATATAAGGTCTTTAATTAAAGAACTAATATTTTATATATAAATAATAAGAGAGTATTATAACTAGAGTATAACCCTATTTTTTATAATTAAATAAAGTATATATATATTAAATATTATTATATAAGAAGTCTATTAATAAATAGTATTATAAACCTTATATATATAAAGATTAAAGATTAAAAAATAAATAGCTTTATAAAAGTATTTAATAAAACTAAATTCTAAGAGTTTATTATTTACCTAGAAATTAGTTATATAAATATATACTATAACTAAGGATTTATACTCTTAATAAGTTATACTTAAAATAATAGTTTTTTACTTATTATTATATAAGATTTTTTACTTAAATATCTAATTCTATAGTATTTACTTATTAAAGAAGTAGATTAAAAAGTTAATATTATATACTAATTATAAGATTCTAATAATAACTATATATATACTAGTAGTTATTAATTATATATAACTACTAAAACCTTACTAAAATAATAGATAGTAAAGTCTTAGTTTTATTAATAGTTATACTAAAAACCTATATAAAAATAACTTAACTAGTATACTTATATATTTATAAATATAGTATATACTATTATATTAATAAATATAAAATAGTATATACTATTTATATAAAGAGATATTAGTAAGTTATATATATATACTTAAATAAGAAGGGTTTATATATAAATAATTATAAATAATACTAAAGTCTTACCTAGCTAAAAGAATAAGAATACTTATATATATAACTAGTTCTATATTTATAGTTATAAGTAAGTTAATTAAATATTTTTATTTAATTACCTAACTAATAACTACTAAACGTATATTTAATATCTTATATACTTATTAAGCGAATATATTAAACTTATTTTAAACTTATATTAGAATTACTTCTAAATTTATTCTAACTATAATTAAATTTATAATAATAGATATATATATAGCTAACTATTAGTTAAATTATAATTTAATTATATTCGAACTATATACTAATATAGTTCGATCTAGTTCTACTTATAATTTAATAGTAATTAACTAAAGGTAATTTAACTAAAGTTAATTAAACCTTAGTTAAATTATATCGTTATAATAACCGAGTAAATATACTCGGTAGTACGAACTACTTAACTAGACTAGTACTACTTCTATACCTTTAACTCGGTATATATAATATAATAGAATAGTCTACTTAACTAGGCTAGTACTACTTCTATACCTTTAACTCGATATATATAATATAATAGAATAGTCTAATACTAAGGTATAGCCTCTCCTATATTATACCTTATATTTAATAAATAGTTAAACTAATACTAATTAGTATTATACGTATATAGATTAGAGACTTTTAATATACTTTATAAGACTTTATTTATAAAGCTATTTATACTATAAATAAGCTAAAAAGTAGACCCTACTACTTTAAAATATTAGAATATTAACTTAACTATTCTACTAAAATATACTATAAATATAAATAATAGTAAAGTATTTATACTATCTTTTTAAGTAATAGTAAATACTTCTACTAGTAACCTAGGTAGCCCTTTACCCCTACTAGGTAAAGTAGACTATCTATTAATTAAATATAGTTCGAGTTAAGTATTTAAACTAAATAACTATAATTCCGAAGATAATATTAAAGAGGATTAGGATTATCTTAAATTAACTTAAGAAGTATAATAACTTAGTAGAATTAAGGACCGTTTATATAGTTATATTAAGACTATTACTTAAATGGCCGAAAACCTATAATATTAATATAAGTAAATAAGCCGATATCTAAGAATTCTAATTTTAACTTTAATAGATCTATTAATCGAGTATCTTTTATTAGATTAATTAATCGAGTTCCTTCTATTAGTAGTAGTTTACTCTACTAATATACTAATAATAGTAAACTATTTTAGAATAGTATAATAGAGATTACTTCTAATTAATATATAAAGGTAGTAATTAATAACTATTAGAAGAGTATAATTTAGAATAAGGAACTTACTAATAAATATACCTACTAATTTTAAGGCTAGGACTTATAGTACTTTAAGAGTTATAATCTAGATATTTATAGATTACTTTAATTAGTACTTTATTAATAAGGAGTACTTATTATACTTAGTATTAATAAACTTATAATTACTTAAGTACTTTATAATATAGTATAGAGAATAGAAGGGTATATATAGCCCTAGAATAAAGTAGTTTATATAGTATAAGATAGTAGTATCTTAAAGTTAAATATATTATAAACTAGACTATAAGATATTAAACTCTCTATAGTAATTAAGGATTAATACTCTAATATCTATAGTATAAATTTAATAATATAATTAAAGGTATAATATTAGCTAGATTTTATAGTAGACCTAGTAGTACTAAAGTAATAGCTATACTAACTTTATAAACTACTAGCTATATAAATAAAACCTTTAATATAATAAGTATAACCTAATAGTAATAAACTACTTAGATCTCTATTTAGCTAAAAAGTAGCTATTCTTATCTAAAAACTACTAAGAACTTTACTTAGTTAAAAGGTAGCTCTTTTTACCTAGGGAAATAAACTACTAAAATCTCTACTTAATTCTAAGATTATATCTTCTATTCTAAAGACTACTATATATAAGAATTTACTAAGCTTTATTCTACTATCTCCTAGTAATATTTAACTTAATATCTAAAGCTATATAAGTTATATATTTAATAGTAATAGTAATATAGCTACTATTAGAGTTCTATAATTAAACCTATAATAAAAGGCTTAGGTATATTAAGGTAATTATTAGGGTTATTATTAATATAGTACTATTCTATAGAATTATAATATATAAGGATATTTATAAAGTATACTATAACTATAGGTTCTAGAATATTTACTTAGATATAGTAGTAATTTAGCTACTTAGAATTTATAAGTTTTATAAAGACTTCTATTACTACTAGCCTAGGGCTATATACTACCCTAGTAATACGAATAGCTACTAGGCGAATATAACTAAAGCTTCTTATAGATAACCCCTTTTTATTTCTAGTAATTTAGTTATAATCTAGTTAGACTACTACTACCTTTAGAGACTAATCTAGACTCTTAGTCGATTTAGAGTTTAGTAAAGTTATACTAGGATAGTATAAAATATAGTAGTATTAATAATATTTTTAATATAAAACTTAAGATCTTTTATACTACTTATAATTAATATAGAGTTACTTAAGATTATCTTATAAAGGCTTTTCTAATTATATTAAAAGGACCTACTATAGACTATTACTATAGTATAATTATAGGACAAGGTTTAGACTTCCTAGCTACTATATAAGTAATATAGGATAACTTTAAGAACCTTAAATATAAGAGATATTTATAAGATATATAGGATAAATATATACTTAAATATATTAAAGGAAAGAATTCTAATAAAATAACTTTATAATATTTTAATATTATAATAAGTAAGCTATAAGAGATTCGACTAGAACTAAGTCTATTACTTTAATAAAATAATAACTTCTACTAAAGTATTATTTAGAATACTTATAGAAGTATTAAATATAAAATAGTTATTATAAACCTTTTAAATATAATTTTAGACTTTAAATCTAACCTTAAGAATACTATATTAAGCTATAAGTTTTATATAAGTATAACTAGTAAGAAAGGTTATATTAAAGGAACTTATATAGTAAACTCTACTAGATTATTTATAAACTATCCTATACCTTTAATAGAAGTATATTATATAAATAGAACCTACTATAGTTATAATTAGTATTAAAATAATAATTCTACTAGTAGATATTAGATATATAAGAAACTAGGTTATAGATTATTTAAGTACCTATAGGAGGAATAAGACTCTTATAAAGAGAAGTTTTATACTAGACTATATAGTAAGTATAAGGGAGATTATTATAAGAGAGACTTTAATAAGTAGTATAATACTTTTATTACCTAGTTTAAGTCCTAGGATATAAATAAATTAACTACTATAATATATATAATAAGTATAAAGGATTCAAATAGTAATTTAACGTTAAGTTTAAGCTTAAGTAATAATAAATTAAATAAGTATAAAAGTATACCTTTTACTAGTATTATAGAGTATTTTATAGTTAATATACTTAGTAACGCTAATATAAAATAGCTTATTAACTAGTATAACTAGGTATCTACTATATACTAGCTCGGGTTTAGTACTATATACCTAGGTATTATAGGAAGCTAGGATTCTAGAGTAACTATAGTACTTATAGTAGATAAGGTACTTCTNGACTTTTATAGTATTATAATTAATACTAGTATATCTACTTTTAACTTAGTAAGATATAATTAATACTATATATACTATTTAATTAATAGTTCTCTATTAAAACCTAGTAATGTTATAGTAAAGTTTAGTATAAGAAACTCTATAACTATTAGATCTATTATAGTTAAAATACTAATTAGATAAGTTAAGTTCTATATCTTTCTAATTAAACTACTATTTATCCTTTACCTTTAATAACTAGATAAGATATAAGTAAAGTATAATAATATTAAAGATATAGTTATTATAGTAGATAGAGTAAAAGTTAAGGTTATATATTAATTTAGCTACTTATTTATAGTATAGAACTAGGCGTACTATAACTTTATATATAAATTCCTAAGTTTACTATTAGAGACTAAATTATAACGTTTTTATAAGCGATTTAGCTATCTATCTATTCTAAAGTTATAAAAGGTTTTAGAATAAGCTAGGTATAATATTAACTAAACTATTCTTAAGAAGCTAACTAAATACTATAATTACTATATAAAGTATAGTTACTTACTATATTAATTTTACTTTATACTAAAGGAGGATAAGAACTTTAATTATATAGTTTATATAAATATCTATTTTATTTATAGTACGCTTATACTTTATATAGTTAATAAGGCTATAGGATAGATTATAGTATATTAGTTATAAGATATATTAGTAAAATACGTTTAGAAGATAATAAGTAAATATTAGTTCTATATATTCTTAAGACTAATAGATTTACTTATAATAGACGTAGGAAAGAATTTTATATCTAAGAAGTTTAGATTATATATAAGTACTTTAAGTATTATAATTAAAGCTATTTCTATTAAAGCTTATTAATTAATTAGACTTATTAAACGCTACTATAGTCTACTTTACCGCGCCTATAATATTATAGTAAAGGAGATTCTAGATTTACTAAAGAATATTATACTTTAAATAGTAGTAAAGGCTATTAATAATACTATAGGACCTAATAGTCTTATACTAATACTACTAGTTTTCGGAGTATATCTAAAGATATAAGACTTCGAATTACTATCGACTATAATTATAAAGCGCTCTAAAACACTTTAAAAGGCTATAATAGAGGTATATAAGATTAAGGTAAAGTAATAAGTTAATAAAGCCCTTAATACTTAGAATAGTCTATTTAATTAAATTAAGAACCTACCTCTTAGATCTAAGGTTTAGGTATAGTATAAATATAAGAAGTAGTAAGAACTATATATTTTATAAGAATATAAAAGAGAAGATATAATTATTAAGATTAAGGGTAAGATAGTTTAATTTTAGTTTATAGTTATTAGTATATCTATACTCCTAGTAGGATAGGATATCTAAAGTTTATTACGTAAGACGACTATCTAAGATACTATATAACACTATATATCCTTAGCTAGTAATATATACTCTTTTAGATCCCTTATATAAAATATAAACTAATAATACTATCCTATATTACCTTACTATTATAGTAAAACTAATACTAATTAGTATTATACGTATAGATTAAAAGACTAGATTATATTCTATAATTCTTTATTAAATTTTATAGAAAACAAATANTTAAAGAGTTAAGGCCTATACTATTATTTTTAACTAAATAGCCTCTAGATTTCCTTAACTAGTTTAACTAATAACCCTAAGAATTAGGCCCTTAAAACTTAACTATACTACTAACTCTTTAATACTTTTAAATATCGACTTTATAAATAGATTAATATAGTAACTATAGGAAAATCTTTTATAAGTAAATTATTACTACCTTTTATAAAACTACTACTAGATTTAGATCCTAATCCTAGTATAAGTTAATAAACCTTTAAAGAGTATATAGAAGAAAGAGTATAAGATTATAAAAAAATACTAAAGAATAGAGAACAATTGTTTAATATCTTCTATAATAACTTTAAAAGATAGAATATAAATATATTTAAATCTATTAGAAAGAAGTCTTATATTAAGAATATATAGAAGATCTTATTTAATAAAGGCGTTAAAATAAAGATACTAGAGAAAAGAGTAGGAGAACGTTATTTACTATCTCTATTACTATACGAATTCTTTTAATAAAAAGAATATAAAGATTATAGAAATAATAAGATAATAAATATTTAGAAAAAGGGTATAAGATTAAAAAAAGTAGTATTAAAATATAAAATACTAATAGATAAATTAAAAAGTTAACCTTAACTATAGAATTAACTATAAAGAAAAAAGAACTCTTAGAGAATTATATTACCTTTTAGTAGTAAAACTCTAAACTTACTTAGAAAAGGACTTTCTATATCTACTCTAACTTCTCTAAGATAAAAGTTTATAACTTTTAACCCTACTACTATAACTATAGCTCTAACTAAATAACCCGCCCTAGATCTAAATACTACTAGACTACTACTACTACTACTAAGGAACCTAGCTAGAAATAGTTAGGGTACTAAGGGAGGAGGTAGATTTATAGAAGTTAGTAGAGGATTAGGCGGACCTAGGGGAGGAGCTAGTAGAGGTAGTAGTAGAGGTAGTAGTAGAGGTAGTATTATTATAAATATTATTATACTAATAATTAAAGTACTAGATAATATTAATAATATCTTTAATAATATATAGTAAGCTAAAAGTTCTTTTAAAATAAT
>LT855416.1:1282893-1308122 GCA_900184765.1 Hymenoscyphus fraxineus
TTATAATAATAATATAAAGTTTAGAGGAACTAGTAATAACTTTTTAGTTAAAGTATAAAAGTTCTATAATATTTATACTAGTACTATATTACTAATAGATAAATAGTTACTAGTATTCCTAGTAATACTTAAAAAATAAGCGGAGAGTTTTTTTAAAATATTAATTTATATAATTAGATACTAGCTTATAATATAAGAAGTATATATAATAATATAGAATCGATTTAAAAGCTTTAAATATTAGTAGAATTTACTATTAATTTAGAATATACTTAAGCTTAATAAGATTAAAGAATAAAACCTTAATAAATCCTACTTAAAGTACTTTAATATTATACTTAAAAAGATAGAAGATTTAAGATATAAATTAATACTTAAATTAAGGACTAATAGATTCTTTTATAATTAACTTATTTTAGCCTATTATAAGACAATTACTTATAAATAAGTGTATATAAACCTAATAAGGGATATACCTAGCCTTATTAATAGTATTAAGAGCTTACTTATTACTTATAAAACTATTAATAATCTAGATTCTATTATAATATTATAACTACTTAATAAGACCTCTAATATACTAGAAGGATAAAGTAGAACTTTCTATATAAGTAATAAAGAGTTAAATAACCTTCCTATTAAAATAGTAGCCTACTATATAGATCGACGATTCTATAGAGTACTACCTACTAAAACCTTATATTATAAACTACTAGGTTTAAAAAGATTTATTAAAAAGTGTTTTATTTATAAGAAACTAGGATACTAGTTAACTTACTATTTAGTAAAAGAGCGAAAAAAGTTTAAATAAAAGTTTTTTAATTTAAAAGAAATAACCTACTTAAATATTACTACTATAATAATAAAAGAAAGTTTACTTAGTATATAATAGATTATAAAGGATAAGATCTTAAACTATAAATATCCGGGGTATATATAAGTAAATAGATTAAAGATAACTATAGAGATTTAGGTAATAAAATATTAATTAATAGAGCTATTTAGATAATATATAGTAATAAAATTAATAATAAAACTAGTAAAAAGATTATATAAAACCTAGAAAACTATATATTTATATATATTCTCTTTAAAGGTTAAGATATTAAATATATAAAAGAATATAAAGATATCTCTATATACCTCGCTAATCCTCCTATTAACTAAAAGAGATATAGTCCTAGATTCTTCTTTAGTATTCTTATTAATATAGAAGCTATGAATATATACTCTATTAGATATAATTAATATTTTATATACTCTATTTTATATAAGATATAAATAAATACTTTTATAGCTAGTAAAATAAGGATTAAATTTAAAGTTAGTAAAAGTTTAAAGAACCTTAGATTAATTAATATACTAACTTTAGTTAGTATTATTCGATTTTTTATATTATTAATAAATATACTATTCTTATTTTACCTAGCTAATATAAATAGAATTAGAGTTATATTTAATAATCTAAGGAATAAACTAATAGTAAAGAATAGTAAAAAAGTTCTTATATTTAGGAGATATAGATACGTCTTCTTCTTTATAGAGTATAAAGATTAATCTAATATATTTATATACTTATAATAAAACTAGTAAATTAATAGACTCCTTATAAAAGCGGATCTATAGTAATTATACTAAAGATTTAGTTATCTATCTACTCTTTAATTAGCTAAGATCTTAAAGCGTATAGGCTATAAAGTTAACTTTAGCTTTTTAAGGTTTATAAATAAGTTTTATAAGTATTATTAACTCTATAGAAAGTCTTTTAGTAGATTTAAGTTTACTATCTATAATAACTATAAATTTAACTATAATATTTATATTAATATTCTTTAAGTTAATAACTATAATATTCTTTATTATATAGATAAGGTAACTAGATTCTAAGCAGCTAGATAGCTCTCTAACTTTTATATAAAGACTACTTAGAGGTTATTCTAAGAAATATAGGTTAATACCTACCTTAGACTACTAGATCTTATTACTTATAATTAAGGTATAAATTTTATTAGTAAAGAGTTTAGATTATATACTAAAACTCTTAGTATAACTATAGTTACTATACCTACTAAAGTATATTACTTAGTTAGTAAGATTAAATAGTATTATAGCCTACTTTAAAGAGTATATAAAATANGCTACCTACGTTATAAAGTAATACTAAGCTATAAATAGTAATAAAAGCTATTAATAATTTAGCTAGTCTAAATAGATTAATTCTAACTTTACTAGTATTTAGGGCGTTTCCTTATATAACTAATAAAGAGTTACCTATAGCTAATTATTTATAATATACTATTACTATACTAAAAGTAATAAAAGGCCTTAGAAACCTATATACTAAGAGGTAAGTAAAAGAAGTACTAAGAATAAGAAATANTCCTTTAAATAGTAATATTTATAAACTTCTTATAGGGTATTTAGTAAGAGTATAGTAAGCTATAACTAAATTAGGAAAGTAAACCGGGCTATATAAGCTTATTAAAGTTAAAAGTAAAGATATAACTTTTAATAATAATAGAATAGAAACTACTATTTACTCTACTTTAGTTAAACCTTTTTATAAAGACGATTCTAAGAGAAAAGATAACTAGAATTATTAGAGCCTAGTATAAATACTACTAGAAGATAATAAATAAAGGTCTTAAGACCTTTAGCTAGAGTAATACTAAGACTTTATAAATCTAGAAAGAAACCTTTAACCTTAACTACCTTCTATACTTAAACTATAATAATAAGTACTACTACTAAAGAGAGGTAGAGAATAACCTAGGAAATACCTACTATTATATATTATAGTACTTATAAATAAGATCGACTCTAAATTATAGATCCTAGATTATAATAAATCTTATACTTAGAATAGTAATAATACTTATATTCGAATAGCTAGAGTTAACCTATTTAAAGACGCTAATATCTACCTAGTATTTAAGAATATTAAATTAATAAAAGAAGAGATAGTAGTAAATAACCTTAAAATTATAGGATTAATAAATAGATAAGCTATTAAAGCTATTAATAAAAATAACGTTTTATATAATATATAAGTCTTTAATTTAAAATTTATTCGAGAACTAAGAAATAAGAGTACTCTATAAGAGTATATTAAGTTACGTTTAGTAATTTAAGTATAAGGTAATAAAGAGAAATCTTATATTCTTATAGAGTCTTCTACTATATAAAGAGTTAGCTAGTAACTAATTCTTATACTATTAACTATACTTAGCTTCGATAACTTTAGAATATACTTAAGAGATATTATATAAGCCTATACCTAATCCCTTATAAAACTAAATTAACGTTTTTATACTTAACTACTTTAAAACCTACCTTAACTATAATAGGATAGAAAAGTACTACTTATAAAGAAACTATAGTATAGAGTTTTAGAGGTAGGTAATTACTAGTATAAGACGTACTTTAAATTCTATATAAACTAATTAAAATATAAAATATTAATATTTAACTCTTATTTATTATACGCCTATAAAAATAAAGCTTTTAGTATTATTACTTTATAAACTAATAATACTTTAATCCTTATAAATAAGGACTTTACTTAATAAGAGGAAAATAAATTAGCTAAGGCTAATTTTATAGTAAAACCTTAAGAACAATTATTAATTAGCTACCCTATTAAGTTTAATAGTAGACTAATTACTATATTTACTAATAAATCTCTATTACTTATATAGTATAAATAGGTAGAATAACTAGAGTAAGTATAAAATAAACTCTTAGATTTATATAGTATATATAGTAAAGTTTAAGAGAACCTAACCCTATAAAAGTAGTACGAATCCTAGCAAGCTCGTAGAGTATATTTAGCTACTATATTATAACTAGAGGTAGTATTCGATCTCTCCTAGGTAGTATAAATAATAGACCTTTAAAAGGATAATATTAACTTATTAAATAAATATTTAAAGTAGATAAAAGATAATACTAACTAAGGGATTAACTATATTAAATTAGATTAAAAAATATTAAAACTTATTCTCTTTATAAATAGAGCCTTTATAAACTTAAAGGATCTTACTTTATAAATTAGATATATCTTAATCCTAAAGGATAGAGATAATAGAGTAAACCTTATCTACTAAAGTTCTATTAAATATAAACAAGTAATAAGAAGTATATTAGTATCCGAATTATACGCTTTAAGTAATAGATTCGATATAGCGATATCTATTAAGATAATAATCTATAAAATACTCCTTAATAATACTATACTACTCGAAGTTTATATAGATTCGAAGTTACTATATAATTATATTATAAAACTTAGTATAACAAAGGAAAAGAGACTTATAGTAGATCTTTTAGTACTACGAGAAGGATTTAAAAGGTATAAAATTAACTATTTACTATAGATTAAGGTAAACTTAAACCTATTCGACGTAATAACTAAATTAAAGTATAATAATATACTTAAGTTATTTATTAATACAAATATAGTCTATTATTTAGCTAACGAATAAATAGAAAGGATAGTAAAGAAGGAAGTACTAGCTAAGGAAAAGGTAAATTAATAATAATAGGTTTTTATTATCTTATTTTTATACTATTTTAATTATTTTAAAGAGGTACTAGTATTAGTATATCTATATTCCTAGTAGGATATCTAAAGTTTATTATATAAGATAGACTATCTAAGATAACTATATAATACTATATATCCTTAGCTAGAGAACTATACTCTTTTAGATCCCTTATACGAAATATAAACTAATAATACTATCCCGTATTACCTTACTATTATAGTAAAACTAACAATAGTTATAAAACTATAATATATAAATAAGAATATATCTAATATTTAAGACTAAGATATACTATATAGAGATATTATAGATTATTCTAATAAATACTCTAAGAAGAATTAACTAAAGCTAGGTTATAAATAATCTTAAAAGTTAAAATAAATTAAGCTAAAACTTAATAAAGATAAATAAAATAAAGTAAGCTTTATATTACTAAAGTATAGTTATAAATAACTATAAAAGAATATAGCCGTTTATTATTATAAGGTACTCCTAGTTTATAAAGAGAGTAATATTATATAACTAAAATACTAGGTATACTTTATAAATAATAGAGTAGTATATTTAGTATTTAATAATTTTAGATAGATTAAAATAAGTAGATTAACTAATAATAAAGTCTTTAAGGTTATTACTATTAATTAACTACTACTAGATACTTATATATTTAGCTCTTAATTCGTTAATATAATTAAAAATAAAAGTACTTCTAAAGTATTTAAGAAATCTAGACTTATAATTAAAGTATTTAATAATAATAGAAAGTCTTTAGTTTTAACCTAATTACCTATAATCTAAAAGGTTAGTATATAAATTATTATTACTCTTATAGTAATTAAATTATACTAGGATCTAATAATTAAACTCTAGTTATAAGATATTATTTAAGTATATACTTAATTAATAATAATACTTAATTAACCTATATTTATATAAGAACTAAAAGGTAGCCTATAGTAAAAGAAATTATACTTTAAGATTATTAAACCTCTATATAGTATTTCTAAATTAAGTAACTACTAGTATAATATATATATTAAATACTATATAGAGAAGCTAAATATATAATAGTCGACCTATAATTCCTACTTACTTTATATAAATAAGGTAGAATACTAGGGTATAATTAGGCTTTAGAGTAATAATACTCTTATTCTTAGTAATACTACCTTTATAGCTAAGAAGTAATTAGAGTTAACTATATTTAAATCTAAGTCTATTAAAGTATTAACGCTAAATAAACCTTTAAAATTTAATAGTAGTAAGATTACTTTAGTAGATAATAGTAGTATTATACTTACTTATAATTATAGAGATTAAGTTAAATTAGTAACTAATAGACCTACTAATATTATTAGTACTTATAGTATTATTTATAAGGAATATTCTATAAAAGATTAATACGTTACTTAATAAGTACTTAGAGTATATATAGCTATAGTATACTAACTAGAGGTAGTATTCGATTTAAGTATTATAGTATAAAATCTAAACCCTAAGAAGAGTAATATTAATATATTAAATAAGTATCTTTAATAGTTAATTAATAATCTAAAGTATAGACTTAAATATATACTTTTAAATATTAATTTACTAAGACTTGTATTATTTATAAATACTTCCTTTATAAATTTAACTAACCTTTCCTTCTAAATAGGCTATATTTTATACCTAGTAAATAAGAATAATAATACTAATATTTTATACTAGAGTTCTATAAAATATAAACAAATTATATAAAGTATATTAGTATTCGAGCTATATACTCTTAGTAGTAGATTCGATATAGTAGAAGTAATTAAATTAATACTTAAGGCTATTCTAGCTAAGAAGCTTAAGTTAACGATTTATATAGATTTAAAGTTAATATATAAATACTTAATAAAACTTAGTATAATAAAGAAGAAGCGTCTTATAATTAACGTAATAGTATTATACTAGGTATACGAATAATATAAGATCTATAAGATCCTTTAGATTAAGGGAACTATAAATCCTTTCGATACTATAACGAAATTAAAGCCTTATTAGGTACTAGTTATACTTATTAATATAAATAAGATTAATATTATAGTTAAAGAGTAGGTTATATAAGAGAATATTAGTAAAGGATAAAAAGATAAGAATATTAAAAATTAATAGATTTACGAATTATATATAAGTTATATATAGAATTAAATAGATTTATAAATTATAAGGTATTAATAAACTTAATTAATATTAGGGGAGAAATTAATAGATTTAATTAGTTAAGGATATTAGATAGCTTATTATTAGCGCCGAGTCTTTTACTTCTTTTAAAGTAAGCCTAGTATTATTATAGTAACCGAGTAAATATACTTAGTAGTATAAACTATCTAACTAGGCTAGTTCTACCTATACTATTTCGATACTACTTCTATACCTTTAACTCGGTATATATAATATAATAGAATAGTCTAATACTAAGGTTTAGTCTCTCTTATATTATACCTTATATTTAACGAATAGTTAAACTAATAAATTATAATTAAATAATAGTTTAAATATTACTAGAAAGTATTTAACTTACTTATAATATAGTTATAAGATACTTCTAGTTAATAGTTTCGAACTAAAGAATATATAAAATATATAGTTATTAAACTAAGTAAGCTCCCTTTACTATACTTCCCTTAATTATAGTATTTAATCTAAATAACTATAATTACTTATTTATTCTTAGAACCTTTTTACTAAAATAATAATTATTTATTTATTATTAGAACTATTTTATTAAAATAATAACTATTTATTTACTATTTAACTAATAACTAATTTATAGTATAGTTAAATTTCCTTACTTAGAGCTAGCTATTTTTAGTATATAAGTTAAAGTAAAATTAGAATTAGTAAAATATTAATAAATCTTTACTTTATTATCTATCTCCTAGAGCTTAGTATACCCTTTATCTTAGCTTATTATTTAATATATTTAACTTTTTCTTTTCTTTTATAAATAAAGTAATAGAAATAGCTAATCTTACTAACTATAGTATACTAGTAGCTAAGTATAGTATACCTAGCTAAGTATAGGTAGTAAGGAGAATAAGGGCTAAAATTATATAGTTCTTACTTACTAATCGCTTCCTTTATTATCTAGAACTAGGATTTCTAGCCTTATAGAATAAGTATACTATTAAAAACACTTTTCCTAGTAGTTTCGTACTCTATTATATCTAATAATCTTATTCTAGTATAATTAAAAAATATATTTTGTTTTATAAATTCTAATAGTAGACGGGGAGTTATAGGTTTCTATAATCTGATCTAGCTCCCTACTAGCCTTTTAAACGCTACTAAACAGTTTCTACTAGATTAGTATATGATTTCTCTTATAATAACCCATTCTTGCGTTCAAGGTATTCAGCATCGTCGCCATAATCCCGAAGCTCCTCCGTTAAAGTCGCATCGATTAAATTACTCTTGAAGCCAAAACGACCCCAAAAGGGAGCGGTGCCGTAGATGGAGACGAGGCACGTTGTTGGAAAGGATTTGGCCACTGCAAGGAGCTTTTGGATACACTCAGCTGCGCGGCCATTTCCACGGAAAGCAGACAGTATGGCGAGGTCATGAATATAATACTGGTCCGCGCTAGGAGATATCTGCTCTAGCAAAGTATCGAGCTTGGGAGGCTCGCGATAGTTGATGGGGTGTGAGATGGCATAACCAACAATATCGCTGCCAGCGACCAGAACCATGCAGCCCCGCGGGAAGAGTTTCGCACGCTCCGCGAAGACAGAGCCACTTTCTGGCAGATCAGGATGGACTTTGTCGGCGACCCGAAGCAGCCCCTCGACATCGTTGACGGACATTTCACGCCAGACAGCTCCGGCGTAAGACTTGGCTTTTTTGGGGGAGTCGGAAGTAGCCATGATGGTGATGGTGTTGGTGTTGGTGTAAGTGCCTGCGTGTTGGGCTGACAGCAGGTAGGGTACGGATCACGCATCGGGGCTAATAAGCCCACCTCTGGAGGTGCCCAGGTGTTATGTCACCACCAAGTAGGTATGGAACATCACGCTCTCAAGTGACGAACTATACAATTGTCTGACTCGGCTGTGAGGTGACGAGCACCAGGAATGTATCTCGTGGCTTCCTTGGAATCCAGGCTACTGTTGGTTTTCGAGGCTCCTTCAATAATGTGATTATAACAACATCACTGGACTGGCTGGATAAACACGTCTATCTACCGAGCCTAGCACCAGAAAAATCCACCGCACTACACAGCCTTAGATACAGAAACCCGGACAAGATATTCATCAAGTTTCCCAGACCCTTTTGGGACGTTCCAATAAGCGGTCACCTGAGCTCAAGAATCACTACAAACTGCCGAAAGCACATTGTTGGGAATCTTGGCCATGGAACAGTTGTAAGTATTGAGCAGTACCTCACGTTAGTAACTAAGAATATTGCTCACTGCACTATTTGGTTGTAGATGTGGTAGCCGAACGATTCGTGGTAACTTGATTAACGATTAATCTACAATTGACAGACTTGAGATTAGAGAATAAATAGCAAACAATATCGTAAACNGGTGGCATTTGTTGTTCTCTCGGAGGAGCGGAAGTACATTTGACAAACTCAAATCTGTCCCAATATCCAAGAGTGAAGGAAGAAGGGAGCCCGGTTATCGCAGACTCTGCAAAAGGCACTCACGGCCGCTAAGCTCCATTTCGTGCTTGGCTCTTTCTTTACCAAATCCCCTTTGTATAAGCGAGAAATTTATGACCTCAATTGATTAAAATATTAGGGTAAGGTAGACAAACTTATTCAATTTCGAAATATTCTTTTCTCGATATTACAGTAAGATCTTATTCTCCAGCTCCTTCAGGATGCCAATGGGGCACCATGTATGGCGGGTCATATAGAGAAAGTTAGAAATGAAAAAAAGTTTTGAATTATTTAGTTTCGAATAGTAATATATGTTCCTTAGGGTTATATATAGCTAGGACTAGGTTTGAAATATTTAGATTCCTACTACTTAAAATATCTATATTATATAATAGTTCTATAAACGACCGTAGCGATCTGTAAAGAGCTGTAAAGAGCTATAAGATATTGTAATTATAGGATCGTAGATTCGTAGAAGTATACGAGTATAATACTAGTTAGCCTCGGAGTATATAAGAATTAAATGTTTATATTAGAGTATATTTTTAATTTATAGCGAGATTTATAATTAACTAATCAAAATAAACCGACAGCTGCAAGTCGTAGTCGGGCGCTGAGAGAGACTCCGTGTCATGTTCTCTAGTTCATACAGTGTTTGGGAGAAGATATGCCCCACTTGTCTTCCAACAACCAAACCCCGGGTTCGAACGAATGATTGTTGGCGCCATGGAATTAGGATGTTGGTCTTACAGTACACTGCGCCCCGCACTACTCAGTCGCTTACCATCTCTACTGGGTTACTTTCTTTTTGTATTGCCATCAGGGAACCACTAGAGGAACTCACCCGGAATTTCCCTATAGAATGACTGCCATAAAGCTGTCGCAGTCACCTGTAAACCACATTACCCCCTGTCTCGCTTGTCTGCCAAAAGCCGTACGTCGCATCTATCCTCGTACAAATCATTGTGTTTCTCTTACGCATCACAATAGCTCGCGGGAAGAGAGTAAATAACATTTCTTTTAGGTGAGAAAATGAAACTATAGGCTCCTAGAATTTCCTTACGGCGGTCTGCCTATGGTAGAGGTCGCGGCCAGAAATTTCGCTGTCTGCTTACATTAGAGGGAGCAGATTCAAATAGTCGCTGTGATAGATATGCGAAAGCAGAAGCCTAATGTACCACCAGCCCGATTTATTGTATGCGGAACTTCTCCCAAGCCCAAGTCTAAGCCCAGGTCCAGAATCAGGCGGTGTTAGGACGCAATTTTAAACGGAAACATTCCAATGGCTGGCCAAACATTAACTCAACCCCGACTTTCCTGACCCCAGGCGAACGTTCTCAAGCATTTTTTTGGACTTGAATATGTATAGACGAGAACAGATAGCAAAAGGTGCATATCAATTGTGTAAATGTTTCGTCCTGATTCATTCAACAACATTCACCACAACTACGCCGCCCAACCGAGCCACCAGGAGCCAACCAACCAACAAAAGTGGATCCCAATAACCGAGACACAAAACAACCACGCTTCCACCCAAAAAATCACCAAAATCCCAAAAACTGCAAAAAAACAATCTAACTCTCCATTTAGAGAGCGCAGAAGACTGAAAACCCAGACGAACTGAGGTTTTTTGGTTATTATTTTGCATGGGACGAGTATTATTGATTTTTGGGCAAAGGTAGTACGAGAGCCTTTTTATCGACGACTAGACCATTGCAGTTGCCTAGCACCACCAACAGGTGTATAATTGATGGATTGATTTTGGAAGTCTTATCTTGGTTTATGACTGTCTGTGGTGGGGCAGACCCGTTTTTAGTGCGCCTCCTGTAGTGCATGTTATTTGATATGAGATGGGTGAATAGGTAAAGAAAATATGTGTTCACTGGCCAATTGTTGTGATTTAGTTCTACGACTATCCATTTATATTGACCATTGAATAAGGATATGGAGGTGACGATGTGTAAACGCCCTATTGAAAGTCCGCGAGATTCATACAAGCTTTACATGACCTGGTAGTCGAGGAAGAGATTTTGACAGCTTGGATATGGACTACAAATTTTCAAGTATCCCAGTCGCTTATTGGATTGGGAACGGCATTTGTATTTTGTACCAGTTACTTGTTAAGTCGTGGCATCGCACTCTCCCAAGGCGTTCACTTCAACACAAGTCGTATTTCGATTCAAACAAGCGGGAACCTTCTCATCGTACTCTGTGAACTCGTATAGATGACCAATGATACATTTATTAGTACCTCAGGTAGCACTAATCATTCGGTGTCAGCTTGATTGCCCACCAGCCGATAGACCGACTCCAGTGGATCTGGTGCGGTAGGTAAATGAATCATTTGAAAGGATGATGTCGGAATAGTGAGATCAGTCAGGTCAAAAACATGATTTGATATAAGTCTATCACGGATCTAAAACAACCACTATAATCCTCTCTTTGTGTTACTCTTCAACCAAATATATAGACCCTGGTCATCTCAAAAAATACTTAGCACGAGACTTACAATGCCTAACTACCACAAGATCAGACTGCCAACATCCCCCAAAAAGGCGTAGGAAAAAAAAACGTGACATTTATCTCAGAGCCCAAACAAAGATCTGAAAGACAAGCGATCATTATACTTGACAACATTTCTCGCTCCCCTTGCGCTTCCTGGCCGTGAAGCAGATCTCCAAGTTTCGTCTATTCGACTCCCAGTAATCTTTGTCCCGGACTTGAATTCTATACACAGAGGGGTATCCAGAGCATCGGCAAAGGCTCTAATCCACGAATGGGGTTGCCACTGTCCCGTTTGCTGACATAGAAGCATTTGGATGCGTTTAGAGTACACGGAACTAGGAGCGTTATCTTCTCTGCTGTCGCACCATGCATTGATGGCATTCGATTCAACCGTGTACTGTGAAATTACTCAGTTTGGTGAATCATGGTATCAAGTGCTGTAGGGTATTTACGCACCTCAAAGATTTGTGCTTTCGCTATTTTGGACTTTACAGTGAATGGGAGAGGAATATCCCCTTCGGTATCTGCTCGCGACATAGATCCTATTTCTACGCCATTAATAAATTGCGGAATCTGTACAAAGATCCCGATATTCTCCAGCATTTCCAAAGCAGGTGCACCGATGGTATCATGGCACACAATGCCCACGACGATAGATTTCCAAACGTTGCCACCCCATCCCGGGTGCTCGTTCAAGTATTCCACGCTTTTCATTACACTTCGCAAGGTGTGTATCAGTGACATAGCTTGATCTATTGGCGACTCGTCATCTCTTTTGAGGACCACTATGCATAGTAAAATCCTCGTTTTAAATCGATGTCCGGATCGTAGATTGAACTTGCTAAAGGGGAATTCGGCTGCGGAACAGTTCGTTGCGGTTAACCGCACTACCTTGGGACAGTAGGGAAATCGGTTGAGGATTTTTGACGATTGTGGGATATCGAGGATAATGTTTTCGTTAGTCTTCTCAGGGGAGCTTTTGGAGCTTAGACAGGCGACTGTTGGTCGAGTCGATAATATGGATGGTGTTTTGAGCGAGGCATAATCTGATACCTGGCTATGAAATTTGGAATCCAAGGATATATGTGCTGGTTCGTCAATTGTGTCATTCGGTGAAGTTAATTTTGAGGGCCTTGATGAGGCATTTCTGTATGAAATAACAGCATCGTCAGGCCCCAAGGGAAGTGAAGTTATGCTCGGTGCAGAGGGCCATTCTGGTTTTGTGGATCCATACCTCCTATCCGTAATATCTGCCTTCCCCTCCAACACATCTACCTCCTCGTCATCTGCAACTGAATCGCAAATGGTCCCAGCGTAACTCTCGAGATTTCCCAAATACCTTCCCATCATAAAACCCGAGGTAGTTTCCAATTGCAGACGACGGATAGCACCGAGAATTTGCTCTGCATCGCCCTGAATAATCCGTTTAATCTCCATGGTATCATTTTGAAGCTCTCTCGTATCCGCCTTGATGTCTCTAGAACTCGATCTAGAACAGAAAAAGCGATTAGCTACCTATGCTCTCGAACTTGTCGATCTGGGGGCAGCATACAAATTCACAAGCTGCAAAGCTATATCAAGAGCAGACTTATGTGCCCCCAAACTCGCCTGCAATTTCGACATCTTCTCCTTTCCTACCAGAGCCCATCGCGCAGCCTTAGTGATTCCCTTGGTCTGATAGACCTCGAGGGTCTTTTGGACCTCTTCAACGATCAAGGCACAGTTTCCAACTATCTCGGCGATTTGTCTCTGAAGTATTTCGGGAAAGGTAATGCCAGTAGAATCATTCACATCCCTATGAATTGATTCTAGAAGCACTTTGAGCGATACAAGTTCACGAGAAATCCCTTCAAGCTCACTCCTCGCTCCACGAACATCCCGTACGAAACTCGTTATGGTAATGGATACTTTGGCGATGGTTCCGAGAAGAGTAAGACAAGTGGCAGTAATGGATAAAGGATCCATGTCTACTTGTTCGCCAGGGGCCACATTGATGTATGTCTGAAATTTGGCTTCGTATATAATGTCACTATCAAGATGAGTAGAGAAACCGTGTTTGTCCAACGTTACCAAGGGCGCGTGACAGAAAAGTAGCATCTAAGATCCTTGTCATTCAATACTCGGTTCAGAACCCCCTAAAACAGCGTTGTACGAGTAAAGAATTACTCAATAACTTGAGTACTACTCTGAGTTAAGTTGAGTAGGTGCTACTACTCTACTCAACTCAACTCATTTACAACACTGACCTAAAACGAAGTCAAAATGCTTAAGAAATATAGCAAATCTCATCGAAAATGAGGATACAAAGGAGAGACAGGAAAACCCCTATCTTATAGCAGTCTGAATGGAAGCCGCTAGTCTCGGAATCCTCAACGCAGACTCGAGTATTACAAGTGGTCAACATCGTCCAAAACCTCATTTTTCGGTTTTCTTTCATTACCAACCTACAGTACCCAGCTGATTCCAACCTCATCAGAAACCCCAAACACACCCTCCCGACAGCCGTCCGTCCGTCCATAGAAATGACAAAAGATTACCAAAAAAGAAGGCCCGCGAAGCCCGACAAAATCTGGAACTATAGTCTTTCGGACCCGACCACGCTTCCAAACACATACTGACAGGAATTTCCCCTTTTCTTCTTCTTTGAATTACTCGATCACAACTAGATGAAAGACAGCTCATGTAGATAGAAAAGTAAGAGAGGCCGAGGTAGTCAAGTGATGCCAAAGCAAACTATTGATTTCCATTACTATTTCCTACCTACCGTTTTCCGAGAATAGCCTTGCCAACACTACTAGAATTCTCCTTACCGATCTCCTTGGTAATCCAGTCCCCAATATCAACCACAGCATCAAGATCAACTCCGGTATCCAAGCCCAAACTCTCCATAAAATAAACCATATCCTCGGTACTCACATTTCCCGTAGCGCCAGGACTATACGGACAACCTCCCAAGCCGCCAACACTCGAATCGAAACTCCTAATGCCACTCTCCAAGCTTACAGCAGTATTGACCAACGCCTGACCATACGTATCATGAAAATGCATCGCTAGATCCTCACTTCGTAAACCCGCAGCTTTTAAAGCCTTGAGCAATTCAGCGGTTCGAGGCACTGTTCCCATACCCGTCGTATCGCCCAATGCAATCTCGTCAGCACCCATTTCCATCAGGTCGCAAGCTATCTCGGCGACCTTTTTGGGATCAACATCGTAGCCTTCGAAGGGACAGCCTAGGACGACGGAGATGTAGGCCCGGACTCGGAGACCTTCGTCTTTTGCTCCTTTGATTACCTCACGGAATTTGAGGAGGGAATCGGCTATGGAGCAATTGAGATTCTTCTGGGAGAAGCTCTCGGTGGCTGCTGCAAAGACCGAGAGCTCGATGGGTTTGGAGGTGGTGTCGTTCTGAGGGTTTGCATGGAGGACAGAAAGGGCGTTTTCGAGACCTTTGGCATTGGGTGCTAGGAAGGAGTAGGCCACGGGATGGGGGGCCTTGGGTGGGTTCTTGAGGAGGTGTTCGAGGATTTTATCAGAGGCGTCCATCTTTGGGTCATAAGTATTGATCCCTGGTAACATCATTGCAATTGTCATTCTTCCTGGAAAAGCTTACCTGCGGAACCCATTTTGGAGAGACAAAACTTCCAGCCTCGATATCCTTCAGTCCCGTCTTTGCAAGTCTCTCGATGAGCTCAATCTTGGTTGCGACTGGTATACTCTTCTTCTCGTTTTGGAGGCCATCGCGTGCGCCAACCTCGACAATTCTCACCGAGTTGGGTTTGGCGGTTGATAGTGCTCGTAGCTGTTCAGGTCGAGCAAGGTTACGGCTGCATGCGAGTATCGGTCTGAATAGATGGCGAGACATTGTGATAGTCACGATGGTGCATTGCTGTCGGCTGTTTGGCGTGCAGGTGGTCTACTGTAGCAGCTTTGGCGTGATGTACCTAGGTACCCAGGGCCAGGTATGTTTGGCAGGAGGGGAGAGGGGCTCCGAGGCCAGGACCGAAGCTTGGGGTGGAGGCGGCTATTGCCGGCGCGGGGGAAGTACTGTACGGAGGTACTTGACACTTGAGTACAAAGTTTGTAGTTGCTCCGTACTTGGTACCATACAAGTAGCTTTTCTGCAAACTAATGGTGGAGCGGATTTCGCATTTCGACAGATCCGCCGAAGAGAGTTTCTACGCAGAAAACTACTTCTAAGTAACAGCTAAAAGCTTCTTGGGAGTGAGTTCATACTGTATCTGACAGTTGGAGGCAAACTCAATAGCTACCTACCTATAGCTACCTACCTATAGCTACCTACCTATAGCTACCTATAGGTAGGTCGAAGAACGGATACCTATGCTATGTACTCGAGTACCCGAGTACCCTGAGGGGTCATGTACCTGGACAATCTTATATCTACTTTGGATAGATCCAAAGATTTATCTACTCGAGTATGGCACTGAGTTATACAAAAAACAAAGCGATGCGATGCTTACTTCAGTAATAGAAATTCCATAGCTCATATGTTATTATGCATTATCTTACCTACCATACTCCGTAGGTATTGTTGAAGTGAAACCTGCAGCTGCCATCCAAGGGTTCCAAGGTTCACTTCCAATCACGTGGGCAAATCGGTTATCGTGGTTGCAGGTGCCGTTTCGTTTCCTCAGTCGACAAGCTTGAAGCTCCAAGCTCCACCACAGCAGCCTCAACCTGCCCGCCACCTCGACTCTACAACACCATCCGCCTTCTTCACCTGTGGAGAGCTTTGCATAAGCAAAACCAACACTCTCTCTATCACACCCCGAACCCACGAGAAAACCGCAGCGATGGGAGACCCGAGAGAGTCGTCATCGTACAATGTTACGCCAAGAATCCGATACAACACTATTGGCGGTGTCAACGGTCCTTTGGTCATCGTCGAGAGCGTATGTGCATATGAATGATGGTGGGCTCCTGGCTGGGCTTATGCTGATGTTTGCAAAGGTCAAATTTCCTAGATACAATGAGATTGTTACCTTGACGCTGCCTGATGGCACCGAGAGATCTGGGCAGGTCCTGGAAGCCCGAGGTGAGAAGGCTTCAAAATCCATATCGACCCTACTTATACTGACTTACTACTTCAGGAAACCGCGCCGTTGTGCAGGTACATACCACTCACTTATGGAGCTCGAAAGGATGGTGCTGATAATGGAGTTTAGGTTTTCGAAGGAACACCTGGTATTGATGTTAAGAAGGTGGGGGATTATCCGCAGATTTGGAGATGGTTCCGTACTGACAAAGTCGCAGACTAGAGTTCAATTTACCGGCCAGAGTTTGAAGATTGGGGTTTCTGAAGACATGTTGGGTCGTATCTTTGATGGTTCTGGAAGGGCTATTGACAAGGGACCCAAGGTGTTGGCTGAGGATTACCTGGACATCAACGGAAGTCCCATCAACCCATTCTCTCGAGTAAGTGCTGTTATTCGGACCATAAAAAGATACTTACTAAGACATATAGGTGTACCCCGAAGAAATGATCTCTACCGGTATCTCTGCGATCGATACGATGAACTCGATTGCCCGTGGACAGAAAATTCCCATCTTCTCTGCCGCAGGTCTCCCACATAACGAAATCGCTGCGCAGATTTGTCGGCAGGCGGGTTTGGTGCAGAAGAAGGGTATCACAAATAAGGGTGTGCACGATGGCCACGAGGACAATTTCTCGATTGTTTTCGGAGCCATGGGTGTGAACTTGGAAACCGCTCGATTCTTTACCAGAGATTTCGAGGAGAACGGCAGTATGGAACGAACTACTTTGTTCCTAAATTTGGCAAACGATCCTACGTGAGTTAAGCGAAACCTTTCTTATATTCACACGTCTAACAAAACCATAGAATTGAACGTATTATTACCCCACGTCTCGCTCTTACCACCGCCGAATACTACGCCTATCAACTCGAGAAGCATGTTTTGGTCATTCTTACCGATTTGACATCCTACTGCGACGCTCTTCGTGAGGTTTCAGCTGCCCGTGAAGAAGTGCCCGGTCGACGTGGTTACCCAGGTTACATGTACACGGATTTGTCCACCATCTACGAGCGTGCTGGTCGTGTAAATGGACGAAATGGATCCATCACCCAAATTCCAATTCTGACTATGCCCAACGACGATATCACTCATCCCATTCCCGATTTGACTGGTTATATCACCGAGGGGCAAATCTTTATCGATCGTCAACTCGACAACCGTGGTATCTACCCACCCATCAACGTTCTTCCTTCGCTCTCTCGTCTTATGAAGTCTGCCATTGGTGAGGGTCACACGCGAAAGGATCACGGTGATGTGTCGAATCAATTGTATGCCAAATATGCCATTGGTCGTGATGCGGCCTCAATGAAGGCAGTTGTTGGAGAGGAAGCCTTGTCTTCGGAAGACAAGCTTTCTCTGGAATTCTTGGAGAAGTTCGAGCGAACCTTCATCGCGCAGTCACCATATGAATCGAGAACGATCTACGAGTCGCTTGATCAAGCATGGTCTTTGTTGCGTATCTTCCCCAAGGAGCTTCTTAACCGTATCCCATCCAAAGTTCTGGCAGAATTCTACCAACGATCGGCGACTGACCGCAAGGGGAAGGGACGGGCCAGCACCAAGGACACCAAGGATAACAGCGAAGAAAACAAACCCAACGGTAGTCAAGAGGGGAACTTGATTGACGCGTGAGTCTGAGGACGGACGTGGATAGTTTTTTTGTTGGGATTTCTTGGGGGAGAAGGAGCTGAATGATTGCCTATGACGAGCGTTTCGGTTACATGGTGCAGGCGAGTGATGATTGTAAGTATTTCGAGGATAGGACGCGGGTGATGAGAAAGGGTTAGAATGTATGAATTACACGTCCAGGGTATGAGATGGAAAAACATGTCGTGTCTTGTTTGCCCGTAACTCGGCTCGGGAAATGATAAGCCATTGAGCTGTACAGAGCTTTTCCTGGCTTGATTCTGGGATTGCGCACTGCCCTTCCTACCGAGTTTATGTATATGAGCGGCGCAGGGTAACGGAGAGTTTTTCCAGCCATATGGCCTAAGTTTACATGATGGTATTTCTTTCAGTCACCTGTACCTTTTCCTTACCAATGGTTTCATTTTCTGAACTTCCAGCTAGTAAGTATTCCTTGACTGATGAAGATCAACTGGCTGTCTTTGAATGAGCCTCGCAGGATAATTGGGATGGAGCCGCATTCACATTATGACATGAGAATGGTAGTAGCAGTACCAGTACCAGCGAGACGGTGAACCCTCAAGAACCGGTGAGTGGGAAAGGAAGGCGCAAAGCTTGAATGTGCCATGGCTACTCGAGTATGGTGCAGGTGCAGCTTACCTGGGAGGTAGGGGAGTGGAGTGAACGGGGGGCGGGATCCACACACAACGTTAGATCACCTCACCCGAGGCCAACTCTACCCCGCATTCTCACCTCGTTGTTCCAATGTTGCCCCGACTTCTCCATGCGGGGAAAGTGCCACCGACAGGGATACGGAGTATGACTAGGCACGTGCTAGGGTGAGAGTCCGGGGTACGACGGCACTAGTGAACAGTCGCTCCAATCAGAGAGAGGGAGAGAACGAGGGACAGAGCTTGTTTGGAACGTCATTTGGTTGGACTGCGTATGCATGTTTAATTTGTAGAATTAAACGGGCGAGAAATAGGGAGGTTGGTGGACTGAATGGGTTTAATTGTGGGTTTTTATGCGATTTCTGTAGGGAGTCTAGAGGTCCTAAGGGCTAATGGAATTCTGAGTACATTAGTATCATCACCATTGTTGGACTTTGCCTGAGAAGAGCAAGGAATCAGAAAGTCCTAGGCGAGCTTCTGAGGGGAAGCCTGAGCCTCTGCCGATATACACCACTTTCCCGGGACTGACGCTGGTGAGGTTGCGCTGTTTCCAACCTTACCTAGGTAAGCCTGTCTAGCATCGGCTTTGGGACGCAATTCGTATTCCACCCTAAGTTCTCACTGGTTGGCGAGCCAGCTGCAGGGTACCACCGCAGGGTACCATTGCCAGTTTGGTTGTTGGTTCCTGGAGTGACATGACATGGATGGTGCAGAGAGCTGCTGTAGGGTGACGACCATTTATTAAAGCTACAGCTACCCCTCGATTATTTTGTTGTTGCTATTGAGAAATTTCCGGTCCTGCTCATTCCTCATTTCCGGCCTGGCTCTTTGGGAGAATCAAAAGGAAAGGCCTCAATTCACGGGGGTTGATAATTTTAGAGTGCTTGAGAGTGAATTGCTGTGTTTACTATTACTAGCACAATAGGAGACTAAGAGGGATATTAAATTACCCCGCTGCCTCCCCAATTCCTCCAAAGCAATTCCCAATCCAACTTTCAACATCCATTTTCAAGTCGGAATATCATTCTTCGTCTTCAAGATGCGCGCTTCCTCGCTTTTGGGCGTCGCCCTTTGGGCCTGCTCTACATTGGCTGAGTCCAACACCAGTACAAGCGTCCCGCAACCCGATGTCAACGGCAAATACACCATCAGCGGTCCTGGCATCCGAGCTCAATTCATTGCCTACGGTGCCTCCATCTCCAATCTCTTCATCAATGACACCTCGGGATGCGAGCGAGACGTCGTCACGGGGTTCGACAACGCGACATACTACGGAATTGACCGTCAACATCCTCATTTCGGTGGTGTCCCGGGTCGCTACGCAAATCGCATCAAGAACTCGACTTTTTACATTGACGGGACTAAGTATGAGATTGAGGGTAATGAGAATATCACTCCCGAGAACCCCAAGGGCCTGGATACTCTGCATGGTGGACCGGATGGTTGGGATTGGCGCAATTGGACGGTCGTTGCGGTTACGGAGAGTAGTATTACTTTCAGTTTGGTGGATGAGGATGGGCATGAGGGCTTCCCGGGTGAGGTTGTCAGCTATGTGACATATACCTTGGGAAATATGACTTGGGATATTCGAATGGTGGCGCTTGCTACTACGAAGGTTACGCCTATTATGCTTTCTTCTCATGTGTGTTTCTTCTCCCCTTCACTCACCCAATTCACTTGAACATTCGACTAACTTTTGAAAGACTTACTGGAACCTCGACGGCTTCGCCAATAACGAGACAGACACTGCATTCAATCACTCACTCTGGCTGCCATACGGTGGCTCCCGTGTAGGCGTGGACAACATCCTCATTCCCACAGGAGACATCCAAGCCAACCTCAAAGGCTCCGTAAACGACTTCTGGAGCGCCCCCAAGCAAATCGGCGCCAACATTTCTTCTCCATCTTTGCTAGGAAACTGCGGCTTCAACTGCACTGGCTACGACAACTGCTACCTAACCACCCGCCCCGAGACCTCCACCTGGCGCGAGCAGTCCACCCCCGTCGCTCGTCTCCGCAGTGCCTGGTCAGGCATCCAGCTCGATGTCTTCACCGACCAAGATGCCTTCCAAGTCTACACCTGCAGTGGTCAGAATGGCTCGGTCGCCCTGAAGAATACCCAGGGCATCTTCGATGATGCAGAGAGACCGCGGACGATTCAGAAGTACGGATGTATCGTGTTGGAGGTCCAGGATTGGATTGATGGCATCAACCAACCTCAATGGGGACGGGAGAAGAAGCAGATCTTTGGCCCCGGGGATGATCCGTATGTGCTTCAGGCGAGCTATCGGTTTAGTCTTAATAGTACGGCGGTGGGACTTGCTGGTCCTGGATCGGGTTAGTTGTGTAAAGTGAGTTTTGTGAGGAGGATGGATGAGAGGGTTTCTTTGCTGCTGTGGGTATGACGATCGAGTAATGGAGGGGTTTTGAGGGAGGTTAATTGATCTTGCATGGCGTGGTTGCTGTGCGGGGATCGTGTGGGTACAGACACAGCAATGAATCGTATTCTTGTCCTCTTACTTGGTCTCTTCTGAGGTGTCTACTTGTGACAAGATATTTACCCGTAGAACGCTGACGACTTGTAGCTGCTATCCTGGACACACATCATTTCATTTCATGAAACAATGCGACCGTCCCAACTGCTTAGTCCAGCTCACCGGGTCCTTCCTCATCCACACCATCATTTCCCCCTCTTCATTTTCCTCCCAAACGTCTCCTACCCTCGTCAACACGCATGCCACTTTTCATTGAAACCCTTGATAATCCCGTAACTCGCACCCGTAGCTGCCACCCCTACAATCACGACCTTTACCACGACCCAAGAAGCATTCCATTTTTTCCTTCCCAGGTTCAGGTATCCCATAGCATAACCGAGTGCCAAAAGCATGGCGCTAGCGACGCCCATTGAGACGTAGGATGCTTTGTTCGTCTCCATTCGGGCGAAGTAGGGAATCATTGGGATTGTACCTCCTGAGAGTAATGTTAGCTGTTGGGGGTTGGGCTAGGATCGAAGGCTGGGTTGTTTGAGACTGGATAATAAGAAGCGCTAGCGTATTAGGAGGAACGAAGAGGGCGAGTCGGAAGAAAATAAGGGTGCTGATTAATGCTTTTCAAGTCTTCCGAAAATGCCAAAAAAAGAAACCAACCAATAAAGTAGATCTCAGATCAACCACCTTCACGCACCTATCAAATAAGAAACCGCCATGATAAGCGCCGATTTAGACGCTCTCGACCCTCCCTCATTCGTTCCTTGGGCCATTTCTTCAGCAGTCGCACTGAGATACGCAGCCGATGCCATAGATAGTGCTCCGCTGATCAATTCAGCTAGTCCGGCCATAATGACGATATTCGTAGAGCCCGTTCTGCCATGCCCGAATATCAGCAAAGACTCAATTGTGAAAGAATAACACCCAGAAAGCTTACGCCGACATGCCGGCTGTGAGGGCAAATGGCACGGTTATCCCATCGACTACGCCCATCGTTGCGTCTTTGATATCAGCCGTATCGAATCTTTGAAAGGAGAGGAGGAATTTGTAGGTTCGCGTTGGCCAATGAATGGGATTCCATTTTGGTAGACATGCGGATAGATGATCCAGCAGTGTTTGATCGTCCGCTGATTCCGGATGGTCATTTTGCTCCACTGGATCTTCTTGCCTCGGATTATCACCAGATTCCATCGTAGACATTTTCTCAGTATCGAAATCAGATATTGACCCGGGGTCTCTGACTGAGTCCTCCAATTTGAACGTCATTTTCAAGAAAGCAGATACAGACATTTATACAAACGATATCTTGAGAACAAAAAAAACGAGCAATCAAGAACGCGCTCGAAGTTTGGGTTTGAAGACCTTCTTTGAAAGGGAACCCAGGGTTATCTTTACAACATTTATGGGAGCAAAGAATGTCGTACAAACTTCCTCGAGTTGAGCGGGTTGGTAAGACGGATGCGGATAGGGGAAGAAGAGAAATACAAACAAGCAGGGAGAAATCGCGATGGTGCAGACGGGAGGATGGGTACGGATTGTTTTGTTGATTTGGTACTAACAAATCCCATCAGACAGCTTGTTGACAGGTTGTTGCTTTATACGAAGAGACTGTGCGAAGGGTCGGGACAAATAAGGAAGCTGGTCTCGCCCTCGCTTGGGAACATGTGATGACTGGAACTGAGAATTGACACTTTGAGAGACTCTGAGATTGGACGCCATCTTCGCAACATGGGGGAGAATACTCGATTCATACTCTCGCTAAACTGAGGAAAACACTACACCTCTGCCAGAAAGTTCAACATGAAGTGACATATCAGAGCGAAGAACACAAAGAAACTGCAAAGAATATTGATTGGTTCAACGCGAAAACCATCGAAAGCAAAAATCCGATCTCCTTTTGTACCTCTTCTGCGCTGTCAGAATGGTTCCTTGCATACTCCCGACGTGGTATAACATGATAGAAACGTGACGAAGCCGCCTTGGGCTTCTTGCATGCTTTGGCTCCTTGACCGTAAATTTAAGCCACGAAAGAGGTTTCTTGGGACGGAGATTTGCAGGAGAGATGGAGATGTTAAATGTACGCATGGCTTTGTACAGCTATGATTACCGCGTGATGAAATCCCGCCGTTTCTGAATGCCAGAGGGGTTGAGATTAAGTAATGATCCCACGTTCTGAGAAGGACACAGAAAAGGAAATTGATGTTCTTTTTCTGATCAAAACATGGTTTGGAGCAAGCAATAAGATCTTGCATTGCTCTCGAGGGGTTTCAATTCTTGTGTCTCTAACACATCTAGAAGGAGAAAGCAATGCTGTGATACAGAAAAGACATGGAATGCAAGAGGAATCTCGAAAGTGGATCCATAGCAGAACAACGATAGCTTCCTATACGATGATTCAGCAAGAGTTGATATTTCAGCTAATTTTATAACTCTGCAAACCACTGGGCCCGACTCGCCAACTTCTAAAGATGGTACGTACTGCAAGATACTATCGTGCACCACCCCTTCACAACTTTGCCCATGGACCAGGAATAATTCCATTCCGTTTCTTCTGATACTTGCTACCAAAGTCCGCTCTCAAGGACCTCTCCTTCTTTTGGGCCCATATTCTCATCTGACCGTACGCCACAGCCCAAAACAAAACCGCACTCCAACTCTTCGTCACAAGGCCCACTCCAGCCCATGCTAGCAGCTCGAATGAGTAATTAGGACATGTCACGGTACCGAAACCGAATCCCTTTGGAATGGCTCTCGCAGTATCCCCCGGTTTCCGAAGGTTGCTAAGTGTAATATGTGTTGAGAGATTGCCCACTTCACCCAATACGTATAGTACGACCCCAATGATATTTAGATTATCAAACATCGGGGAGGATTTCGCGGTCAAGGATGTGGGTTTGTAGACCCAGTATGCTAGATTGAGGCCTGAAAAGACCCAGTAGTGAAAGGAGTTCTTGAAGATGTTCATGGCTGGCATGGTGGAGAGGGAGAATTTGTGGACGAAGAGGGTCTCGTATTCGCGCTTCAGGAAGTGAAGAACCACCATTGCCATACATAGGTATTGTGAGTTGGAAAGAGGGGCAGGATTGCTGTAGATATAAGGGCGTATGAAGAGGAAAGATAGGTGGATCAGGATTGGGCCCAGGTATTCGACGATGAAGACGGTTGTCCAGGAAATTTGAGGTCCTAGTCAGATGTCAGAGCATGATCGTAATATATTTACTGACGAGACAACGCATACCTAAATCCTTTACCAGAATTTCCTGGCCAGCCATAACTTGTTTGTGCTTGCTAACCAACTCCTTCTTGTCCTTCAAGGTTGTCCTCTTCTCGGGCTCAGATAGTCCCAGTCTCTCTGGACTAACACCTGCCAGCTTGCCCAGCTTATTCTTCACATCCTGAACGGTGGTGGTGTCGGTGATTTCAATACTTGTCGGGAGCTTCTTGAGCTTGCTTCCAGCTAGCAGATGTTTGGTTAGCGATGGGTTTCGTGTATTATTTATAGAAGTCACACTCACATCGATTCGTGACCTTGAGAGTCGTCGGAGGCGCCATCCTGTTGAACTAGCAGAGGTATTCTGCTGACGGGTCTGTTGGGAATTGCTCACCTCTGGCACGTGTCCTACCCTCCCCTGTAACCCTCCTTAGGCCGTGTCTTAGCTCCGCGACACAGCCTAAGAAAGGCTACAACCCTTGTCTAGGACACCCTATTAAGA
>LT855416.1:1324546-1343633 GCA_900184765.1 Hymenoscyphus fraxineus
GACTTATATTTAGTTTTTAAGTTAAATAGTATCTTTTTAGTAAAGTCTTTACTTAAGATAGTATTTCTTAAATAAAGTCCTACTTATATTTATTTCTTTAGTTATTTTTACTTAAAATAGTACTTTTTAATTAAATCCTTTATTTATATTTAGTTTCTAAGTTAAATAGTATATTTTAAGTAAACTCTTTACTTAAAATAGTACTTCTTAAGTAAAGTATTTCCTTATATTTAAGCCTTTAAAAAAGACCTTACTTTATTTTTTAGCTTTTAATATATACTTTTCTTATATATAATTTCTAAGTAAAGACTATACTTATAAACCTTTTTTAAGTAAAGACTTTACTTATAAACCTTTTTTAAGTAAAGACTTTACTTATATTTTATCTTTAAGTAAAGTCTATACTTATAAATACTTCTTAAGTAAAGACTTTACTTTAATTAATAATTTATTCTTTTTATTACTTTAAATTAATATATATATTATATTCTATTCTTAAATCTAATATATATTTACTCTTATTAAAATTTAAACTATTCTTAGTTAGATATTATAGTTAAAATCTAGTAATAATCCTTTATTCTCTTATATAATATATATCCTAAACTTTAGTTATTTCTTAGTATATATATATATCTTATAATATATTTAAATAGGTATTCATATAACCTTTTAATATTATACCGCCTTTAAGACGATCGAAAGCTCCTAGTAGAACCTTTGTCCTATATCCTCCTCTACCGAAAGACGATCTCGAAGCTTCCTGTCTCGCTATATATAAGATCTCTATTACCCCTCCTCCTCTATATACAAACGATTTACTAAACAGCGAATTACTAGAGTATAGCGTTCAGTACTACAATAGAACCTGGTTTTGTGTATAATATAAGGATATATATAACAATAATCTGCTTTCCCTTATAGAATATCATTTTAGATTGCCGTCCGATAAGGCGTTATATATAATTAATAGCGTAGTCTTATTACCTTTACTACAGAAGTAATCAGTTTTATTTAGTCTAAGATAATTTATAATAATTTAATAAGTTTAGGCTAAAATTAGGTTTTCTATAAACATATAGAATACCTAGGTTCTTACACGGTAGTAAAATCTTCTATAGGAGTTAGGATTTAGTAACCCTTTATATAATAATACTATCTATTCTATTCTAGAAGGCAAGGTTAGACATACGTTAAAGAACTAGAAGGCGCGCCTTTAAGGAGTAAGTTTCCCTTAGTAAACTTATCTTACTATTAATAATAAAACGCTAATCCCCCTTTCGCTCTATAGGATATAGCCTTCTACCGTTATCTAATACCTCTATCTCTCGCGCTAGCGTATAAATACTTATAGGCCTAATAAATAACTAAAAATACGATTATAGATAAGGAAAAGAAGCGATTAAAGCTATTTTATAATATAGAATTAATTCTATAAGCTACTATATATACTATAATACCTAATTAGATTAGAACGTTATAAGAATATCTAAACTTTAGTAAGAAGGGACTTAATATATAATAGTAGTATAATAGTCTAAGGAATATCTCCTTAGATAATAAAACTATACCTAGTAGGTTACTACTAAATCATCTTTTTTACTTATTCTAATTATAGAGAAGTAGACTATATTTCTTCGAGTAAAAGGATTCGCTCTCGATCTACCTTTAGCGACTCGGTAAGTAACTCGTATAAGTAATAATAGACTATCTAAAATTATAGACTCTTCTAAAAAGAGTTTATATAAGTATATCTTTATCTTAAGCTAATTTTATATAAATAGGCGCTACTAACGTTTAATTATATATAGAAATTATTTATAAGATTTAGTATTTTACTATAAGACAAATAGCCTCTTCTTACTCTCTAAAAGAATTAATATAGATTTTAATTAGGTAGGAGTTATATATGTTATTTTAGAAAATTAAGAGACTCTATACTATATTTAGATAATAGGAATTTATAATAATCCTACTTTATTTTAGAAAAAAACAAAACTATAATAGATAAGTAAGTTATATATAGTAAAGGAAGAGGAAAAAGGTTAGTTAATATAATATTTGTTCTCTAATATCTTAATAATAGTAAATCCCTTATACTTATCTTTAAATAATTATACCCCTATAAAATATAATCTACTACTTCTAATATCGTAATCGCTATAAGTTAGGTCTATTTAATAAAGCCTCCTAGAATACCCAAGAAAAGATTTTCTACTAAACTCTAAAGATTATTTATTTTTACTCTATTATATCCTCTAGTAAGCTACTTTATAAAGTCGCCTAGAGTACTACACTTAATAGATTAGTTGTTATTTAGCTCTACTTTAGCAAGGATAGCCTCGCCTATATAGGTTCTATATATACACTTTACTTAATAAAGTTGTTTTATTTTAGTAAGCTATAAAATAATCTATAGATTATTATCTATAGACTATTAGTACGTTCTTTTAAGCTTTAATATATATTACTATATTTCTAGTTAGCTATAACTCTACTATATATAATTAGAAGTACTTACGTTAATACAACTAATTTTCTTATTAGCCTTTTTAGTTACTAGGGCCTAAAACTCTTTTATTTAAAAGATTATTACTATTAGCTAAAATATAATAAGATATTTAATATAGAAAATCATATAACTTACAAAGTCTAAAGCTTCCTATTCTTACTACTTACGTTCCGTCTCCTCCTATTGTTTTACTTTAGCCTCTATGTCTAACTTATTAGCCTCCTTTTCTCCTAAAAGTACTATAGTAGCCCCGAATTTTATAACTATCTTATAAAGCTCTCTATAATATATAAGGAATTTTTCCTATTCTAGTTTATTCTTAGGGGTATAATCTCTAATATACTCTAGAAAATAGTATAGAGGTATATTAAGGACTTTGTTATCGATCTTAATTATATAATAAGCCTAGGTAGTATAATCTTCGCCTATAATTAACTCTATAGTAATTTCCTTAGTAGTAGTCTCTTCTTGTTCGGCTATTATACTATAAGAATAGCTTATTAATAGCGTACTTATAAAGATTATTAATACTTATTAAAAGGACTTACTTAAATAAGAGTAGAGTAGAAGAGTTAGAGGTAGCTAAAGAGAGGGAGCTAGGATAATTAATAAAGTAACCCTAGAGATTATTTAAAGAGATTAAAATAACTAAACTAAGGTAGATAAAAGTAGGATTAATAATATATTAGCTTAAATAAAATTAGAATTAAGAGGGTTATACTAGGAGGTAGTATAAAGTAGCCTAAGGAGGTTAAGCTTTTAATAAGGGTCGCCCTAGGAGGTAGTATAAGGTAACTTAAAAAGGTTAAGCTCTTAATAAGGAGGAGGTAGTATAAGGTAACTTAAGGAGGTTAAGCTCTTAATAAGGGTCGCCCTAGGAGGTAGTATAAGGTAACTTAAGGAGGTCAAGCTCTTAATAAAGGTCGCCCTAGGAGGTAGTATAAGGTAACTTAAGAAGGTTAAGCTCTTAATAAGGAGGAGGTAGTATAAGGTAACTTAAGGAGGTTAAGCTCTTAATAAGGGTTGCCCTAGGAGGTAGTATAAGGTAACTTAAGGAGGTCAAGCTCTTAATAAAGGTTGCCCTAGGAGGTGGTGTAAGATAACTTAATAGGTAGTAGATAGATAGAAGTTAAATAAAGAAGGTCGTCCTCGAAGGTAGTATAAGGTAGTTTAAGGAGGGAGTAGCTTAATTAAATAAGGTAGTAGTTAAGAATAAAATATAATTAAGGTTATCTTAGAGATAGTTAGAGAAAGATACTATTACTAAAAAAAATCGAGAGTAAAGATCGAAAGTAAAATATTAAAGGGAAAGGTAAGGTTATTACTAAAGGTAGGTACTCTAAGTATAGGTAGGAGTAAATTGTTTTATATATAATTAATCTAAGTTTAGAAGAATACTCTAGTCCTTATTAGTAGTAGAAGAGCTATATTATACTTATAGAAGTACTATATCTAGCCCCTTTAAGTAGGTATTTAGTAAGGATGTAAGAGCTAGTAATAGAGAAGAGCGTAAATACCTTTTATTTAATCTTTAAAGTACTATATCCTACTCTTAGCTAGATAAGTAGTTAAAATCCTAATATATCTTCTCTAGCTAGGATTTCTAACGCGAAAATAGTAGTAAAATCAGTTCCCTTTTCTACTCTTCCGACATAGTATTAATAAGCTTCTACTATTACTAGGTTAATAAGCTATTAAAGTCTTAGTATACTATTTCCCTTTGAATTACTATCCGACTATCCTATAAGGGGTCTAGCTATATATTAGTTAATTTGTCCCACTTAATACTATTTCTATATATATAGTAGAACCCCTTAATCCTTAATAACCTACCTTTTACGTAGATAAAATTATAAATTTTATTCTAGTAAAGTTATATAAACTCTAGATATAAATGTACTAGTATAGACTCTCCTACTTAAAGCTCCTTGTAAAGTTATTATATTTTCCCTCTATTTCTCCTTCCTACGCTTATAATAATGCTATACTAGCGTATTTATATAATAATCATACGTTATAATTAAGGAGGTAGTTAATATCGGAGTCTTTTATACATCTTAGTCTAGTCGAATCTATTAATAGTAAGTAATTGTTTCTTAATATTAGATATTACTTACGTCTATTCTATTAAATCTTATAAAAAATAATGTTTAGCTTACAACTCCTATTATTATATCTAGCTTCGAATTACCGTAGATAGTATAATATTAGTATATATAGCTCTAGAGGTCGCTTTATTAAGAGCTATAGTAAAGAAAAAATTATAAGATTTATAAAAAATTTATTTAGTAAGTTAAAAGGGAAGGCTTATTTAAAATTAGCGCTAACAAGTAGTAGGTTAGCCGGTTAGCTAGTTAGCCGGTTAGCCGGTTAGCTAGTTAGCTAGTTAGCTAGCTAGTTAATTAGTTAACTAACTATTTTAATTAACTACGCCCCTAGATCTATACCTAAAAATAGATTATCTAGTAAAGTACTAAAGAACTAATACCCTTTTTAGAAGGTAGTTAAACCCCTACCTTTTTAAATATCTAGGAGATATTTTAAAAGGTAGGAAACTAGAAAGTATTATTAAATTCTAGTTTATTAGAGTAAGTTTAGAATTTCTAAGCCTAGAATATATAGGCCTAGAACTTATTAACTTAGACTTTATTTACCTTATATATAATTTATAAAGTTACTCTAGTAAGTTCTAGATTTCTAAGTATATAGTTTATAATTAAATAAATAGATAAGTCTTATTCTTATATATATAGTAAGGATTTAGACTAGTATTAAACTACTAAAAAATACNCGCTAAGGTTATATAAACCCTTCTACCCTTCTACCTCTTTTAATAAACAACCTACTAACTATTCTATTAAGTTCTTAAGACACTTTAACTTATAGCTTAATTCTTAAATTACTTACTCTCTTATTCACACTACGCTATTCTTATTTAAAGTCGCTAGCTTCCTTAGTTTATACTTCTTTTTACTTACCTCCTACAAATATAAATTTCTACTAATACTTATATCCTATAAACATAAACGTTAATATATTAAATTTTTAAGCCTCTGTAAATAACTAGGTCCGAGCTAATATTAATTAACCTCTCGAGAGCGAACCCTCTAGATTACACCCGAGTATATAGAGAGATAATCTATTAGAGGATATTAAGTAAGAGGTCTAAGTCGTAGTTAATAAATTAAATAAAGAGTTAGAAGAGATTTAGTAGCGCTATAAAGTATTTAATCTTAATAATATTCTTAGAGAAATAATAGATTAAGATAACTTGTTTTAAGAAGCGAGGAAAGAAATACTAGCCTATTAGGTATTAAGAAATTAAAGTATAACTAGTTAAAGACTATTTTAAGCTAAAAAAGCTAAAGATATCCTAAAATATTATAAAGGGGTAGATAACAAGAAGAAGAATATATTAGATCCTATATCTAGAGGTTAAGGTATAGGATAGATAGTATACTAGTATAAACTACTTCTTATAATAGAAAAGATAGAGCTTAAATACTAAGCTTTATAAGAAAGTAGGGACTAGTTAAAAATATTTTATAACCTACTACCTTATCTAGAAATTAATTAAGATCTTTAAGAATATATACGTAAGACTATACTTTAGTAAGAGAAGGAGTATTTCTAGCGAAGAAAGGTTATTATAGAAGTAAAGTCTATATATTTTAATATTATATATCTTATTCTAAACCTATATATATTTTAAAAACTAACTATTTTTCTTATAGTTAAACAAACTCGGGCGTCTTAGGTATAATATAGTTTTTATAATCGCTAATAGAGATAATACTAAAGTAGCTAGGCTATTAGTATATAATAGTACTAAAAATAGGTTAACCTTTCTTAAACTTTATAAACGAAAGCAGCTCGGTTTTAATACCTTTAATATATGGGTAAAAACTTTAAACTTACTAATTCTATTATTCGAAACTAGATAAGACGGGATAAGAAACTTTATACTTAAGTAATATAGTATATAAGAAATCATATTTAATACTACTCCTTTGTTCTATTCTAGAGTTAGTACTACCTAGGAATAAATAAACCTCCTCTCTTTAATAAGTAGTAGTATTAAAGCTAGAGTTAATACTACCTAGGAATAAATAAACCCCCTCTCTTTAATAAGTAGTAGTATTAGAGCTGGAGTTAATACTACCTAGGAATAAATAAACCCCCTTTCTTTAATAAGTAGTAGTATTAGAGCTAGAGTTAATACTACCTAGGAATAAATAAACCCCCTCTCTTTAATAAGTAGTAGTATTAGAGCTAGAGTTAATACTGCCTAGGAATAAATAAACCCTCTCTCTTTAATAAGTAGTAGTATTAGAGCTGGAGTTAATACTACCCAGGAATAAATAAACCCCCTCTCTTTAATAAGTAGTGGTATTAGAGCTAGACGTAGAAGATTATTAGTAAAGATACTTATAAGTTATAAAGCTACTAGTAGTAGTAGAAATATTAGGCTAAGGATAAAAATGCTAAACAAAAGTTAATAGAAAGAACTATTTCTAAGATAAAAGATTAAGCTTATTTATAAAGTAGATATAGATTAGAGAATTATCTATAATAAGTATAACTTAAGAACTGTAAAGGATAAGAATATCCGACGAAAGATTTATAATAGGCTTTTTTATAATCCCCCCTTTATTTATTTTAAAAGAAATACTAGCGAAGAGTATATTTAGCTAGCGAATTTATTATATAAATATTTATTTCTATATAAGAGTTTTTAAATTAAATCTAATATAAATCTTATTATAAATATTTTTAAATTCTACTACTAAAATCTAGAAAGATTTCTAAAACTTCTTAAGTCTAATAAAATAGATAAAATAGATAAATTCTATAATTTATATTATATTTATACTACTTAAATCTATAAGCTAAATAAACTTTTACTTTACTTTAAATATATACCTTTTTTAGACCTATAAAGTCTTAAATAAATATATAAATTATTCTAGTAGCTATTTAATTTAATAAAGAATATTATAAAGGATAAACCCTTAGAATTTAGAATTCTAAAGTATATATATTACTATCGATCTAATAAGATAGCTCTATTTATTATTAATTAAGAACTTAATTATTATATAGTAGTTATAGTAGTTTTACTAGTTTACTAGCGCCTATAGGACTATTATATCCCTTCTAGAGTATTAAGGGTACTAAAAAACGTATATATAATATAGAGTAAAATATCTACTTTTATAGTATTTTTTCTATAAAATAAAATCGTTTAACTACCTAGCCTATGTTTCTAAGTATTTAAGCCTTAATTCGACCTAGTTTATATCTACTTTATTTATTCTTTAGTATACGTTTTTTTAATACCCTTAATACTCTAGGAGGGATAGGTTATATATAAATTCTAATTAGAATTATAAATATTCCTATACCTTTAGAATAGAATATTCTAATATTTATACTATTTATAATAGAAGAGAATTTCAAATACCTAATATTAGGTATAGATAAAAGATACTATACTTAGATAAGCCTACCTAGGTATAAAGGCCTATATTACGTAAGAAAACGCCCTAAAGTATTCTAAAACGTTCTAAACTATTCTAGAGCGGTTTAAAGCGTTTTAAACTAGTCTACTTTCCTACTCCCTTACCTTCTCTAAGTATATAATACTATAGATCCACCCTATAGCGTCTATAACTATTACTTAGCCTATCTCTTAGACCTCCCTCTCGATAAGATTAGGTAATTAAATACAACTATCTAAATCACGTTTAGTAGCTACGCGCGAAAATACCCCTTATATACTATAGCTTTCTTAAGAGCGTCTAGTCTCTGTAAGTACTTTTCTACTCTAATATATAACTTTCTGTAATTACTAAATATTACTATCGACCTTAGATAGCCTAGAAAGTCTTAGTTAAAGTACGTCCGATTACCTAGGCGCGTTATAATTACTTATTATCTCTAGGGGCTATATATAGAAGCGGGAATATTAACTAGATTACTAAAAAACCCTCTAGTTAAAGCTTTTAGGCTTAAATAAAATTCTAGAATTTATAGAAAAAATCCCTTAAAACAGCTTTACTTATAGCCTCTATCTAATTTAAGAAATTACTAGTAATAATTACTTTAAATCCCTTTAGGCGAATAACCTTCTAACCTTCTATATAGTAGTAATACCTCCTACTTTAGAAGATACTTATACTTACGTCGCTGGTACTATTACAAAAGAGGGTAAATACCTATAGTATTATATATATAATAGCGTATAACCTCTACTACTAATTAAGGAAGGCCTAATAAATAATAGTAATATATATTACTACGCGCTCCTTACCTATTACTAAGTAATATATAGTATATTCCTAGGTAATCTACGATACTATATTATAAATATATAGCTTGCTATAGACTTATTACGTTAATATTAGTATCTATATATATAACTACCTCCTTATATTACTAATACTTATACTATCCTAGGTGATTATTATAAATTACGCTCGGGCTTTAACGCTACTCTAAAAGGTACCTTTGTAGACTTGTACTACGGTATATAAATAGTATCTTTAATACTACTACTTTATCCTACTAATTTTATATAGATTAATGTTTACGTAGGTTTTTATAGATAGTAGGAGATTATACTAAGGTCTAGGTACTATTCCCCCTAACCTCTTATAATCTCGATATATACTATAGGACTTATAATACGTTTTCCTACCTTGGCCGCCTAGCTTACACTAACCTCTAAGGTAGTATTTTTACGGTTACCCTATCTAATTTATAGCTTGAGTTCCTAACTAGAACTCTTTACGCTATATTCACTATCTCTAGAGGTTTCCTATTTAGTATTAATTATATAATAGCAGAGTCTTTTAATATAATAGTCTCCCTAATCTAGTTATACTTTACTACTTTAAACCCCTCTATAGACTATTTTATTAAGGATCTTAGTTTATTCTAGAAGTTATTTAAACTCGCTCTTAATTATAGCTCCTTAGATGTTATTAGTTATATACTCTAAAGCTAGGTTAAAATCTTATTAGTATATCTTCGACGAAGCCTACTTAGTAATATACTATAGTAGAAAAAATAAATAGCTAACTCTAAGATAATTAGAAGTACTTTAGAAAATTATTCGAAGCACGTCTAAAAGATAACTACTTAGCTACTAGATACTCGCTATCTATATAAGATAGAGGCTACTGACTTTAGTTAGTATATTAAGGATAAGTATAGACTTAAAAAAGAGTAGACAAAAAGACCCTAAAAGAATTAATAAGATATAAAGGAAGGGGTATTACTATTTGATTGTACTTATTTATAATACTCCTGATTTTCCCGGGATAAGATAGTAAGGGGAGATAATAAATAGATTTATAGTATAATTTTACTATAATTAAATAGTAACCTTACTTTAAAATCAACTTTTTAAAGTCTAACGATCATTACCTATTATAGTATTACGCCCGTTTTACGTTAAGTCACTATAGCTTACTAAGCGCCGTACCTTCTTAGCTATACCTTCTTAGCCGTCCCTCTTAAATTAATAATACCCTATTAAAACTGGTAAGAACTTCTCAAAAAAGCGCGGAATATAATACTAATTATCTAAGAGCTATAGGTAGTACCCTGTAGTATATAGAAGACACACCTATTATAGAAACTCAACTTAAAGGCCTAAGGTAGTAAATCTAGGGTTTTTAGCCTTAGCTATACTAAAATTCCTATAGAGCTAGCCTTGCTACTCTACTTTAAGCGTCTTATAGAACTCGGAGTACGTTTAGAATAGAAGGAAAGTAGATTTTAAAGAGGCTTACCCTTAAGTCGAGACCCTTTTATCTCCTAGACTACCTAGGGGTTTTTTTATATAGATTAAGGATATATATAACTTTTTTAGTATAAATTTTAGTATAAAAAATAATAGGGTACTAATTCCCTATTAGAAAAACCCCTAGGCTATCTAGGAGTAGGATTAAAAGAAAAGGGGTCTATAGAATAGGTAGAAGAGTAGTATATAGTAAAAAAGGGCAAGGTCTTAGATTTATCTTAAAATAGTCTTTATTCCTATAGTAATAGAAAAGGGATATGTTATTAGCTAATCTACTAACCTATAGTTTCTACTATATATATTAATTGTAAGAGTTGTTCCTCTTCCTAACTACTAGCTTTTCCCTTTTCTACTAAGCCTTATTTAGTCTCTAAACCCTCTATTATACCTAGATTATAGAATTAAACCTTAATTAACCTATTACTTTAATACTTAAAATAAAAGAAAAGAAGATACCTAATTATAAATTATACTTATATAGAGTCTAGAGCTAAAGATTAAAGTAATAAAAAACTATTAAACCTTTAATAGAATCCTTAATAACTTTCTAGTAATAGGTAAGATTATACTTAAATTTATAATAAGTAATTCCTTTATATTAGATATTATTTTATAAGGGTTAGGAGCGGTTAATTTTTATATAGAAGGTATTAATTCTAAATAAGTAAATATTAGCTACTTTATTTTATTGTTGTTATTAGTCTTAGTTATAATATTATTTTTATTAACCTTTTATTTAATAGTTAAGCCTATAGTAGGTAGACTAATAAACTTTATAGGTTCTACTATTAGTCTAAGAGACTCTACTAAAGGAATTATAATATCCTAAGTACTAGAATTACTAGGTTAGTTATTATAAAAGAGGCCTAGAATAGGTTTATTTTTAATCTATTAATAAAGGGAAATATTAAAGGGAGAGTAGACCTTAGTAGATCTAAAGAGGTTTTTCTTTCTAGGTAAATCCTATATAACTAATATAAGAGATCTAAACGCTATAGTATTAGGGTTATCTAGGTAGTAATAAAATGGGTTAACGACAGGCTCCGGAAAGTCTACCTTGTCTATATTAGTATCCTATAAATATTCGTTAATATTAAAGTCTATATAGAATATATAAGGTATAAAAGAACGAATACTAGGGATTTTAATATTAGTATTATTTCTAATTATATCGTACTCTTAAAGAGGATCTATTATATTATTAACCTTATTACTATAAGAGACCTTTATAGGTATAACCAGGGCTATATTAGTAGCGTGCTACGAGCTATAGGATAGTACAGTTATTATAGGAATAAAATTTACCCTCTCTGCTTCTACCTACCGTTTTTCTACTACTATAGTAAGATTATTAGTAATAAATAGTAAAAGATATAATAAAACAAGCCTACTTACCTTACTTTAAGTCCTAGAGGATCTTAAGGAGTATATTAATATTTTAAGGCGAAAGATATTTACTATAAAGAAGAAGATCTTACTATATATTTTAATATATATCTATATCTAAATATTCTAAATCCTATTTTAAAAAGAGCTTCTTCTATTTATTAGATAGTAGTGTATAATCTAAGCCCTTTCTTTAGCCTTTTTTTAAAAATTCTACTATAGAGATTTCTTTAATGTTACTCTTTTCTATATTACTACTAGGATAACCTCTACTTATATTACTAAGGCCTAGGGAAGCTATACTAAAGTCTTCTTCTTTAACCTTAAGCTTAACGTTACCTTAGTACTTAACCTTCTTTAATGCCTATTAGAGTTAATACTTTCTAAGAGTAATAGTAATAATCTTAGGTTTCTAGTAGACTTCCTTAGTTTTATTATTAATAATACCTTATTTATTTTAAAGACGCTTAGCGTACCTATAATATAAATTATAGATTTTTTTCTAAAATAGGCGTTAAATATCGGAATAGTACGCTAGATTATTAAGCCTAATATACTCTCGAATTTTATTTATATAGAGTTTATACTTTCTAGGATTCTTTAAAATAGTAGGCTATGTCTAGACTTTTAAAAAGACTACTAATACCTTAATATAGGTAGAAGTAGCCTTGTTAAAAGCGTTAAGTATACCTTAATATAATCTAAGGATTAATAGCCTAGCTATTATATAAAGGTTTAGGTTAGAGGGCACGTAGATATCTTTAAGGGTTAAAGTTTTTTATTAGTCTTTTATAAGCTACGAAAATAGTACTTTTATCTAGGTCTTAATAATAGACTCGAGAGGTACGAATTAGCTATCCTTTATAATTAGTTCTACTCCCTTATTCTTCTTATCCTTACCCTACCTCTTCTAGGTTAGCTTCTACTTCTTCTTTTCCTTTTTATTAGATTAGTTATTCTTATTCCTAGTTATAGTTACCTTCTTTTCCTTAGATAGCTAATTTTTTAATTTCTTTAAATAATCGGCCTACCTTCTAGTAGGGCAGAGGTATACTAATAGTATTACGAAGTATAGAACCTTTAGGCCTTTAATCTTATTATTACTATCGTCGGTAGCGTTAGAATCATTAGATTTATTAGTTTCGTAATCCTTTATACCCTCCTTATTCCTACTAGTACTATTAGTACTAGTAGCGTCCTTAACGCCCTCTCTATGTTATAATTTAGTAGCGCTAGTACTATTAGTACTAGTAGCGTCCTTAACGCCCTCTCTATGTTGTAATTCGGTAGCGCTAGTACTATTAGTACTAGTAGCGTTCTTAATGCCCTCTCTATATCGTAATTCGGTAGCGCTAGTACTATTAGTACTAGTAGCGTCCTTAACGCCCTCTCTATATCGTGATTCGGTAGCGCTAGTACTATTAGTACTAGTAGCGTCTTTAACAGCCCCTCCTACTTTTATATTAATTATACTAGCTATAATCTTATCTTCTCCTCTACTACTAGCTTTACTATACCTAGCTATCTATACGCTATTTTTAAGAGGTTTCTATCTTTTAGAAGTTAGCTTTAGAAGTAACTTTTTTTACTTCTAGACTTTCTTAATAGCTTTAGTCCTAGATCCTAGTTACTAAAGATTAAGGTCTTAATACTAAAGACCTAGGGCGCTAAGCCTATAAGTAAGATCTTCCTTCCTAGTAGGAGGGTTATATTAGTATACTTAGATATTCTTTATAATTTTTATTAGTTAACTTATATTAGCTAAAAAGATATATAAGCGTTAGGCTACTAAAAAAAGGAAATTATACCTACGCTTCGTTATAGGGAGTACTAGAATAAGAAAAGGTAGTAATTATCTATATTCCTTTAAGGGCTACTACGATACTATAATCTACCGCGATATTACGATATTACGATACTACGCGCGTAATAATATAATCTATAATAGATATAAGTATAATTATAGTAATAAAGAAGCTTGTTTTAATAGCTAAAAGTTATAGTTAATAGACGTAGTAGCTAGGTTATACTCTATACTATAGGTTAAGTAATTAGGCACCTAGGTAGGCTTTAAGGATATATTACGTAATACCCCGCCTACCTGGTCTAGTACTTGGCGCTAACTCTACTTTAAGCCTAGCCTCCTCTATTAGATAACCTCGATCTACTTTTATAATCTACCCCGCCTATACTACTACTACTACCTCTTATACCTTTACCTTTCGTACCTCTACCTCTACTTAAATTATACTAGGCTCTTATTTTTAATATTTATTTTACTAGAGATAATACGCTATTTCTAACTCTAATAATTATTATCTCCGAATGTTCTATATCTCTACTACCTAAACCTGGTTATAGTTCGCTACTAATCTCTCTATAGCGTAGGTTCTATAGCGGTTATAAATAGGGTAGTTATATTACTTAGTAACGATAGTAGGTTTTTCTTACTAGTATACTCTATATTACTAATTATCTAATACTTATTAAAACGTAGGCGCCTACCTTAATTAACTTAGTTAATAAGTTCTAGATAGACTAGGGACAACGGCTAATATATTATAATAGAGATTTTAAGTAGATATATCAAGAGTACAATCTTAATTATTAAGAATTTATAGACTATAAAATAAGATTAAAGGTAGAGTCCTATCTATATTTTCTAATAATTTACTTAAATAATAATTGCTAACCTATTATAGTAGGGACCTAAGCGCTCTATATCTTCTTTTTAAATATCTATAGCGTGTTCTCTAAGTCGCCTAATTACTACAGCCTTACCTACTCTTATCGCTACTACGCCGGCCTATCCTCTGCCTCTACCTACTACTATAATTCCTAAAACTTCTCTACCTAGTATAATATTATTAAATAGAATATAGATACCTTGTTAAACTCCTACTACCAAGCGTGTAGGTTCTGACCTTAAGAGTTTAATTTAAAAGTAATAACGTAGTAATAAATAATAATTATAAGCGCTACCTTTACTAACTTTATTATACTCTATATAAGACTAGAACTCCCGCCTCTCCCCTATACTATCTCCTATACTTTCTGAATTATTAGAATCAACCCTACTTTTTAATAAAGAAGGTTCTAATAAATATCTAGTTAATAAAGAAGGTTCTAATAAATATCTAGTTAATAAAGACTTCCTATAGACTATAATAAACTTATAAATATATAAGAAGCTCTTATTATCTTAGTAGTCTATTAAAAAGATTAATACTATACTTAATTTTATTAAAAAATCCTTAGGACTTATAAATATAAGACCTAAGTTTGTAGATAATATCTTTCGCGTAGTATACTATTATACCTTATAACTCTCGTAAAGTCTATAATATTATTATATTCGAGGTCCGGCATCGAGACTAGCCCCTGTTATTAAAGTTATAGATTATCTACTAATATTATTAATCCTTCGAACTTTTATTAGGGTATACTAGTAGCGCTAGGCGCACCTCTAGCGAGTTCGGGAACTAAGTGTAATAGTAGAATAAGCTTCTTTATACTATTAAAGAGTAAAAATGTCTAGGGTAAGAGGTAAGAAAATAAAGAGGGAGATTAAAGAATATATTTAAGAGGCGAAAGTATAGTTACTATAGAGGCTATTTAATTTTAAAGACGTTTGTATATCTAGGGGAGACAACTATTAAATCTTCTTTTTTCTATTTACTTTCTTATAAAATAAACTTTATATATATTCCTACCGTTATAGGTTATAGGGGTATACTTAATAGTAGGCTAGTCTATTATCTCTTATTATAAGCCTCGGGTTTAATTATAGTATTATAGTTCAGATAATATAGTTATACTAAGGGATGGGTTTTTTATATAGAGAACGCGTAAGAAAGTAACTTATATATAACTCCTAGTACTCTAGTTCTCCCGCTTTCGAATTCTTATATATAAGGTTTTCTAATTTATACTTAAATTTATTAATTTCTTATCTTAGTAGCTAGACCCTCTTTATAAAGGCTTTTAGTAGCAGGCTCTATTTACCTTACCCCCTACTTCCGCCCTAGTACCTCGCTCAAGGCCGCCCTTAGCCCGCCCTTAGCTAGCTACTACCTTTATCTAAGTTTAGATTTCTTATACCTTACCTTAATATATTCTAAGAGAAAATATTTATAAAATTATAACTTTAAGTATATAATAATAAAAAAAGCGTAACTAGGGAGGTTACGCTTCTAAGCCTAGGCGTCGAGTAAAACAAACAAGAAGGGCTACTAAGGACTAGTTCGAAATAACATTAGTACTAGTAAACCTTTCTATAGCGTAGAAAACTTAGCTTAGACCTTTATTATCGGAATTCGAGAATAATACTAGGGTATCTCCTAATAACTCTAATAACAAATATAATACAATTAAGAAATAAGAGGATTTCGAAGAGATTATAAGAAAGAAAGTAAGGCCTAATATAGATAACGTTATAAGCTAAGTAGTAAGAATCAAGAACTAGGAGGAAGTAATTAAGAAGTTTACGTAAGTACTATTTAAAGGGATATTAAAATGTTCTAAAGAATCCTATAGGCTAATAACTTTTATTATACTATATATTAGTAATCTAGGTATAAACTATACCTATTTTAAATTAGGTACTTACTAATAATTTATTTATAGGTAAGGCCTAAGAAGAAACCTTTTCTTATTATAGTTATAGATAGTCTAGAGGTACTTTAATAATTTATAGTAGTTATTTTCTATTAGCTCCTATTCTTCTAAATCTAGGCTTTTATCTAGATTTACTAGATTTGTTTAATAGTATCTTTACTAGAGGCTCTCTCTCTAAGTATACTTTTGTATTTAGTCTATAAGACTTTTGTATTAAGAAGGGACAACGCCGGGTACCTAAACTTAAAAGACCCTAGGAGTATACGTACTTTAATTAGTTAAAGGCTACGAAATTATATAAAGGAATACTAGATAACGATCTTATTTCAAGTATCCTCCCTATATGTAAAAGCCTATTAACAGGTAATATATAGACCTTAGAGGCTTTACTAGAAGACATCTACCTAGCTTATTTCTATTAGATAAAGATAAAAGAACAAGGGAATAAATATCCTTATAATATCTTAGTTAATAGGAATTTCTAATATAAAAGAAAAAAGGACAAGGGTAGAAAGGGAGTATAGCTTAAGCCCGGAGGCGATTACTTTCTTCTAGAAACAGATAGTAATAGATATAAGTAAAGGCTAGAAGAGGAAGATAGAGATAAGTTAGACGGGTGTCTATATATATTTTAAGTAATAGCTTTAGTAAAAAAGACGTCTTAGAAGTTTAAGGGCTTAGATTAAATAGGTCTAATAAATTATATATACTAGTATAGAAGTACCCTCTATTTAATAAACCTTTACTAGGGCGAGCGGTTTAAGAATATAATATATTTAGTAAAATTAATACTTAACTTACTACTAGCGCCAGACATCCCTATTATTTTATAATACGATATCGGTTATAAATTTAGTCTATATATTAAATATAATTACCTAGAAATTATAGTAAGGGTAGAATACGCTATGAATATATTTTACTAATATATATATTCTCTAGCGTGTTAGCTAGAGTATAGCCTATACTAGATTACAAATCTTAGGTTTAGTAACGGCGAGGGTATTAAAAGAGATTGGTTAATAAAAGTATATCTTGTTAGAGTTTATAGAGGGGGCTTAGCCGTAGCTTGTATAGAGTTCTTAGATACTTAAATAAGGTATTATATTAAACTTTAGCGTCTAATAATTAGATATATACTCTAAAGTAGACTAAAGAAAATATTAGCTATTATTAAATAAGCGAGTATAACGCTTAAGGAAATAAGAGAGTATATAATAAGATAAGGAGAAATAGAAAAAGGAGTAGATATTATTAACGTACTAATAGGCTTATTAGAGAGATAACGAGAGTAGTTTTCTAGAAAGGAGCGTGCCGAGATACTTAAAGAGGAGAGGTAACTATATAAGTAAATCTAGCGCCTAGTTAAACATAAAAGAGCGACAATTATAAGGTTTAATATAATATTTAAGAAGGATCTAATAGATATTAATAAAGATTATAAGGTTCTAATAAGAAAGCCTGATTAGAAAGCCTTATAGGTACTTTAGTATCTAATAAGAAAGCGAACACTTCGCGAAATAGTAATAGATATAATAGTAGAGGTAAATAAGAAGTTAGAGCAAGCTTAGATAAGTAGGGCGTAATAGGACTATAAAGAGGTAATAAGACTATATTAATAGTATCTTAGATTATAGACATAGGCTTAGATTAAGAAGGGAGTTAGAGCGCTTTATTACTAAGTTACGGCTTAAGTACTATAACTACGTAATATCTAGAATTATTTTAATATAAGAGGGACGCGAAAGGCTACTACTTATTTTAAACTTTTATAGAGAAGATTACCTTAAATTAAAGTACTTATAGAGAAGTTAAAGAGACTAATTATAATATTACTAGAATACTAACGCCCTTGAATAGTTCTTACCCTTTAGAGTCTAAATCTAGCCGAGCTAGAAGCGGAGTTAAACTAGATAATATAGTTATTTGAATTAGTATATACTCTAGGGACTAGTCTATATATTAAGGAAGGGGAAAATATAGTAAACGTATTAAGTTTCTCTTCTAATATTTAAATATTATAGGGGATTAATATAATATAGCGGGTTAAGAGGGGAGAGGAAGAGATAAGATTTATCTAATAAGAATAGATAAGATATACGAACTAGTGTACTAAAACTTTAAAGACGCTTTTAGCTTGTTTTAACCCTCGGCTAGACCTAGAAAGCGTTAGTAAAGAATAATAGTACTAATTAGAATTCGAGATACTCTAGCGAATTCTTATCGCCGAATCTCTCTATAAAAAAGGGGTTGGAATTAGCCTAGAGGGAGTTAAAGAGAACGTATATATAAACAGCGAGGGAGAAGAGAGCTTAAAAGGTACGTAAGAGGCTTAATTAAGCGACTATATTCTAATTAAGTACTAGGGATACTTAAGTCTATATATAACTTTCTACTAACGTTTAAAAGAAGTAATAATAAAAATCGGGAGGATATAGAAGCTTATAGTAAAGGGAGGGGTATAGATATAAGAAGTAAAGGAAGTTATAATAGCGAACAAGTTAGTAATTATACAAAGGAGTTAGATAATATTATAGTTGAAGAGGGTAGTATATAAAGTCTTATCCCTTAGTTATATTATATATATAGCTATTATTTAAGTTTACAGGTTTCCTAATTAAGCTATCGGACCGGTTAGAATAATACTAACGCGCGCTATCCGACTAGCTTTATATAACTAATATTAAAATAATTAGACTTTACTTAAAAACTTAATATAAGTAAAGTCTTTACTTAAGGACTTAATATAAGTAAAGTCTTTA
>LT855416.1:1361278-1391315 GCA_900184765.1 Hymenoscyphus fraxineus
CACTACTATTTGCACTTCTTATTTCTTTGCTTTGACAGCTATGATCTCTCTATATCAACAGAAACGAAAAATTATTCGGGATCCAGAAAAACTCGAAAGGTTTTAAAAATGCTATACTCAATATTTTAGCCAGATCCAGTTAAGAATTACGCAAAGCTTTGGAGCTGAGACGCCACAACCGTCTCACCGTCTGTGTGTCTGTCATCTGATTTTCCTAGTAGAATGCGCACGTACTCGTTCGAATCTTCAAGCCCTCAGATCTTCTCGAATTCTCAACCCTTTTTAGGTTCCATTCAATTACTGCTGGCTTTCAAATGCAAATCCCGCTCAATGTACTTCCTGGCTCGCCATTCAGCACCAGGTTGGTTAAGCTGGGAAATTGTGAATTTAAAATGTTGTCCGTCAAGACTCGAATGTTACGAGGTTATGCAACTACGAGAAAGACCCCCGTATCAGTACATGAGGCTGATAACTGATAGAAACCCTTCCTATTTTAGAAATTGTTGTGTTGTGTCTCAGATGCAGCCTCTCGGATACCAAGCGAAAACAGTCGGAGCTCCGCCCTCGCTAAAGAAATGGAAAATGCCGGGACATTATGCTAGTGCGTTGTTCACAAGTTCGAGGCTTTACACAGCATTTCTTAAATTTGTAACCTAGCCAGAAGTTGAAAATGGCGTAGCCACGCCACGATATCCCCGTTTGACGGCACATGGAAATGTTTCTTTGTTCTCTTTCAGAAGGGCTTAATATGCTCTTTGACCTCACGGATAACCCGAGTAGTTACCATAATGGCGGGATCGGATTGGGCGATTCTCGTGATTTAGGATCCCGAAAGCTGGATCTTAGTGCCTGTTTTTCGCCGACTGCAAATCCACACCGAGCAGTGGCGTAAAGTGGTTCCGGATATGACAGCCTAGATGCCAGCCCAAGTTATCATGAACTTCTCAAAGAATAAGAAAGTAGCTCTGAGAGGATTTGAAGGTCACGTATAAGACGAAACTGCTGCCAATGTTCTTGGCCTGCCGCTTTGAGGTCAATTGGCGTATTAGGGATTGAAATTTCTTCATCCTTTGCCAGGATTGATCCACATTTGCTCAGGTCGAGCTTTATAAGTACTCCATACCTTAAACGTTTTCCCTATATACACTCGCTCAATACACATCTCACTTGTTATCACTCAAATCACTTCTACAGCAATAATGTATAATTCTATCATCATCCTCTTGCTCGTCACATTTGTCCACTCGTTTGCTCTACCACAAATAACCAAACCAGACGATGGCTCAGAACCCGGAGTTCTAATCGGAGATCTTGTCAAGGAAATCACAACCCCAACAGGTCAAACAATAGCAAACATATTACTCGGCACCGAAACCGCACAGTCTCAAGATATAGGAAAAGCACCATCTAACGGGGGAGTCGCAGGCTGCAAGAAATCTAAAGACCAGTGTTGCAGTGAGTAACCTTTCGCTATCTGTATTGAGTATTCTCTCGAAACATCCTTGGTTGGATCGTATTTCTAGGAATTCCGCTACGGAAGAAAAGACGCGTGCTGATGTTTATAAGTTTGGTATTCAATATCAGCAGACTTGACAAATTCATTCAAAGGTCCCAGTGGAAGATGCAACGCTATAGCACGCATGGCGATTCGTCTTGGATTCCATGATGCCGGGACCTGGAGCAAAAGTCTCGCCGCTGCTGGTAAGGATTTTGGTGGAGCGGATGGAAGCTTGGTTCTGTTTAACGAGATTACGAGGCAAGAAAATAGAGGACTGGAGGTAATTGTTGGATTGGCCAAGGCAATGTTCCAGAAGTACAAGGGTAGTGGCATTTCCATGGCAGACTTGATTCAATACGCCGCAACGCATGCTGTTGTGACTTGTCCACTCGGTCCTCGTACACGAATTTTTGTTGGCAGAAAGGTGAGATTGTTTTCATGAGCCAGATTTAAGTCGAAAGACTAATGTATAGACAGGATGCAACCAAAGCTGCACCAGATGGGCTTCTCCCTAGCGTTAATTCTGACGCCGACACTCTGATCAATCTCTTCCAGGATAAAACCATCAGCCCGCATGCTTTGACGGCTTTACTTGGTGCACACTCGACTTCTCAGCAATTCTTTACTTCCCCGAATCTAGCAAAAGATTTCGGCAAGCCGCAAGATACAACGCCCGGTGTATGGGATGTATCCTTCTACAATGAGACAATACAGCCCAAGCCCGCCCCCAAAACCTTCCGATTTGCGTCCGATTCAGTCATCGCAAAAGACCCGAGATCTTCTGATGAGTGGAATGCGTTTATTGGAGATCAGTCTCATTGGAATTCGGACTATGCTGAAGCATACGTTCGAGTGAGTTTGCTCGGGGTTAATAACATCAATAACCTGACAGAGTGCACGAAGACGTTGCCCAAGGCGCAGCCAACATTCAAGGGCAGCACGGAAGGTCTCGTTGATCAGAAGAAGCTTAAAAGGAGGAATGTTGAGAGAGGCGAGCCATCCTTCTCTGGTCGTACACGTGAATGAGTGAGATAATATAAAAGGTTTGGATGATTCACGATTGATTCAATGGACGTCACGATTATTTGTTTAATTTGTTTGGAGTTTGGGATAGAAAAAGGATAGAAGATACCCATGCCAAAAATAGAAATGTAAATTGTGTAACTTCAGTAGATGCCCTGTGTATCTCAACTGAGAAGATATAGAAACCTGCCAAGATCATACCATGGTGGTTCTTCTCTTACAGGAATAGGAGGGGGTGAATGGTCCTACAAAATGTCAAACTAGTTAGGTAATGATCAAGAATCATGTTGGAACAACATATTGACTACTTTTTGTAACACAATTTAGCTTCAAACTGATTTGTTAACTTGCGTGAATACGTAGAAAGCATTGATATATCACAGTTCGTAAATAAATGTTATGAATCAACAGGTTAGGTAGCTTTTGGAATATTTGAGTAGTAATATAAAACAACCAAACTTATTAATATATATTAGTTACCAACTTCTAACAGCAACCCTGTCAAATCGTAGGTTACGTGGTACATCAACGGAGCTCCATCTAATCAAACCTATTTTCTAGATTTGGGATTTTTCAAAAAGTGGGGATGATATAAACTGTTTTGTTTAGGCTCACAAACAAAGGCCAGTTGTGATACAACTGAGTCGCTCGGATTAGCCGAGTTTTGCCTGTGGAGTAATGTCCTCACTTCTTCTGTCTACGAAGAATCAGATTGGCTGCTTTAGTCTTCACAAGGAACGCCCTTTTTTCATTCTGAAGTACTCAGAGTCATGGTGTAAAAAGGTTGTCTAAGTCAAGTGTTTTCGTGGAATGTGAAAGCTCATTCTCCAAAGCCCCTTATTTACAATCTGCGCTGTACCCTGTTCATATCTATTCCCACACCATTATCCCGAAAATCCATCACTCAGCAGACAGCCATCAGAACCGTCCACATCAGAGAGAGATTCCCATAAAAAATTGATTAAATGGCTGTGGTGTTTGTTGAAAGCCAATCTGTCTCTTCCAAGCCGTCTATCCCATTTGGACGTCATAGAGCTCCAGTTCACGGTCAAGAGCTTCCGCAACCGTCAAATTTTCATTGCGAGTATCATCTCTTTCCAACTCCATTCCAGTGACCTCGGTCGTGGCTATATCGACGGTGACATTTCCTCCTTGACGTCCAGCCATACGTTTGGATCTTCCAAGTGTTCCGACCAGGGCGGCCCAGACTGGGTTTGCGTATAGGTAAAGGAAATCATATTCGTCAAGGAAACGGCGATCTCTGCTCTAAGTCAAAATGTTAAAAAGATTCAATCTCTTGATAAATCCGTCCCCTCACCTCATGATGTTTTGGATCCTTTTGGAGTATTTCCCGTACGATTTGTGTCATCATCTCCTCGGAGACAGGTCGATTTTCAGGATTTGCAGCAGCATAAGCTGCCACTTGCGACTCCAGATGTGTTAGCCTACCATGTTGCTTGGGTCTCTGCGAAATAGGTTAGCCAATGTGTAGGTGTCGCAGAGATTATTGATGTGAAAATACCAGATCATAGATTGAGGTGGCTCTCAAACGCTGAAGCTCTTTGTACTCTCTGGAAATCAATCCTCCCCAACGTTGTCGCTCAGTCTCCCATTTCTTGATGGCACTGAATTCATCTTTTGCCTCCAATGGAACGATCTTGGCACACAACTCGTTGAGAAAAGTCTCTGTGCCTATTTCAGTAGCCTGCATGCCTGTACACTTGCCGACAAATTCCATAACCTCACGTCCCAAAGACTTCTTTTCTTGCGTAAGTGCTGGAAGGTGCGTATAATCAGGCCTGATGGCTACCTCCTCTGCTGTAGGCTGACCTCGGGGATGCTTTTCAGGGTGACTTTGAGGGCGATACTCGTCTCCAGGGGCACGGCCTCGGCGGCCAGCACGGCGACAATTGAAGGATCCAGGACGATAACTGTCGATTACACGCCGAGATGGCTCAGTCATTTTAGTATCGATGCGAAGACGTTTTCTTTCTTTGGCTTCGGCTCTGGATTTTTGTCGTGCTGTCTTCGCCCCCTTCAATCTCGATTTTCGTCCTGTGGCGCATGTAGTAGCTACTTCATCATCACCTTTCATTGAGGCTTCGCCGTGTTCAAGAGTAATACGAGCAGCTTCTTCTTCCTTGGTGAGGCCTTTGCGACGGTAAAGCTCACGATCCCACTCAAGTGCTCCATCAGAGTTCGTCGTCCATCCATATTCCCGCTTGCCCACGTATTGCTCTCGAAAGACAGCAATGTTTGTCTCATCCCAAAGTCTTGATCGTAATGGCAGTTCCATGTCCAGGTGCGTAGCTCCGAAAGCTCTGACCTCTGCATCGCTAAGATTAAAGAGCTTTTGCTTCTCGAGTCTCCTCGCTGCTTTTCCTCCTTTTCCTCCTTTTCCTGAGGCCTTCACTCCAGGGGCATCTTGGCTGGCAATTGGAAGAGTATTGTTCTGTATTGTCGTTGAGGGGGTTTGTAAGCTAGGGAGGCAATGGCGCAAATCGTTAAAGTCAAATACCTCCATCTTGCAGAACTGGAGATTGTTGTTCTGACGTGTGAGGTGTCGGATCGTTTTTGAGGAGTGGGTGCTCAAAGACAAATAAAAAAGAGCTTTCGTGGTGGACGGACTTTGGCCGACACTAGCGTGGTTTTCTGTGTGGATGATGTTGAAGCATACAACACTTTCTAACATTCACTAGATCAGTTGCCGAAGGACAACTTGTTCAATCTGCTATTCACCTTTCTTCTATTGATTCAAGAGTGATCAGAGTTAAGAGAAGAACCAAAAGGGCACCTTAAGCATCTTATTACAAAGTTCTTAGGAATATGTGTACAAGTGGGCAAAAATGAGGATTGCTTAACTGAAGGGCTGGGATAGCAGGTATGACATGTCTATCTGATTTATTCCTGAGGCCATAATTTAAGCGAAACAAAAATGATAGGCAGTTGAATGGTGCTTCTCCAATGAACAAAAAGAGAATAAAGCGAGTGTCTTTACCTCAGAAAAATCTTTTACAGCCTTCAGGGCCTTCGCATAGAGGCGGTATTTTTGTTTCCTTATATGAAGTGTTCAAGGGAGAAATTCGCAGCTGACCTAAAGTAGAAACATCTCCACTGGTTGACTCCGCTTCAAAGTTCAAACCCCACCAAATTGAGAAGACGGGTTTTGTCATCATTTGATTCTTTTAAAATTGTTGAGCCATAGCGGTGTAGGAAAGCGTAGGAAAGTCAAAGTGTTTTGTGGCTTAGGTCACAAAGTCCTGCGTTCTATGGTAGCGAGCTGTGCTTTCCAACCTCCTTTTCTTACTTGAGCTAAAGTGTATTTTGGTAAATTACCTATGTTATATGTCTATCCTATGTCTATGTCTATTCCTGCTCTTCTTAGGTTGATCAAGATTTAGGTTGAGGCAGCAACATTGGGTTTGACCTTGAATCCACCTTCCACAAGTCGTGTATAAACAATATCTGGATTACATTTTGCTCTGCCATCCTTCACTTTGTGTCAGTTTTCCTGTCCATTCTTCTTACAGTAAGTATAAGTGTTTCGCCTATCGCAGCGTTCCAATAGAGGAACGGCGAAGGTTTGAAACTAGCAGCTTTCAAATTTGTCACAACAGCTTCATCAGCTTTGGCGAGAATGGAATCCACATAATCGGTAGGCTCGCAAATCGCCTCAGATAGGGAAAAACCAAAGTTTCGGGGCCTACAGACCACTGCTGCTTGTATCACATGTTTATCGTTTGCTATTCAATGTTTCCAGACTTGGCTGGCAGAATGGGAGGCATGAAGGTCTGGAGGATAGCAGGTGTGCTGGTTTCACCATTGAATAAGAGATATGCCTAGTAGGTGCGATTGGGATTTTGGGAAGTAATGATATATCTCACTACCAAAGTATAGTAATCAAACCGAGCAGGAAACTCAATTTCTCTTGAGTGCGGCGTAAGACTGTAGTCGGTTGGCACACGTAGGCTTCTTTGAGGGTTAAGTTATACACACTACACGCTAGAGAGCCCAAGAGAGGGGTAGTTACTGCGTCAACTCTGATTGAGTTGTTCCGAGTGTAGGATTGATAAGAAACACAAACAGCTACTCCCAATTACTCTATGAGAGACAAACTTTATTCTTGGGCGTATTGATGGAGATCGTTTGACATATTGAGCCATTACTTACTTTTGACAGTGATTATTCTACACATTTGTCTCTATAAAGCCAAATAATATTCTTAGTAAATCCAATTTATTATCAACAGCCCATACGTCATAGCGCTCAGTACAGGTATGATGGTTCATCTGGTAAATTATCGCGATATAAGGCCGAGAAGATTTGTGTCTTACTTATGAAGCGAATGTGAATATCGGCGCTTGTACAAGCGCATATTACTGTACGTTACGAGTCATAAACCTTTGTCATTTTTGGTGTTATCTACTCGGTGATATCAATTACTCTGATGAAGGCTTTTACGAAAATTCTGAAAGTTGAATGCATCTGCTAGTATTGCATATTACATACCAGATCAGCATACCGAATCGGATTGTCTTTTTCACTGTCACGACTCACGATGCTTATAGTATTTACAACCTGTCCCCAGGGCCAAACAAGCAATGAATGTCCAGCCAATAGGAATCGCCGCAAACCTGGTCCCTGAGTAGATCCCCATGCTACCACCAGGAGAATTAACTTCTCCATATAAGGCTATTTCTGGTAATACCAAGGAAAGTCGCCCCACTTATCCCTTTGCAATTTGGATGTTTGGGAATTGCGGAGGTTGGGAGCTATGATATAAAGCAAGAAGGTTCGGCGAAAGTTACGAATCACCCTTTTGCTTCCCCTTCTCTGACCTGCTGCTAGCATTAATTTCCGCAAAAATGACGTTCCTTTCAACCCTCCTACTTTCTTGTTCCCTCTTCACCGCATTCTCTCATTCAGCCTCTGTCAATGTCCGAGAAGTGGCCAAAGTCGATGCAGGCATGTCGTTGGAGAACCTCGCAGTACGGTCCAATGGCATGATCCTTTTAACCGGGCTCAACAGCTCAATACTTTATCAATTCGACCCAACTAGCGAAGCGGCGCCCATTCCCATTGCACAGATTCCACAAGTCAACTCGTTGATGGGAATAGTCGAGATTTCACCCGATCTTTTCGCCATAGCAGCTGGAAATTACTCCAGAGATACATCAGCAATTCCACAGTCTTTCTCAATGTGGGCCATTAACCTTGAAGGATGCGGATGTAACGAGACAAACACCCAACCTGCTCTCTCAAAAATTGCCGACATGCCTGATGCCAGTTTCTTGAACGGCCTGGCCATAATCCCGCCCTCCCCGGAAGCAGGACTTACAAATGCCACCATTCTGGCTACTGATACACTTTCGGGCCAAATCTTCCACGTAGACCCAACAACAGGTGCACAAGAGTCCGTTCTCAAGTCCGTTGTCACTGGCGAGCCCAAACTCGGTGCTGTCAGTGTTGGTGTCAACGGAATCGAATTTCGATTACAAACCGACACCCTTTATCTCATGAATACCATCACTGGTGTATACAGCTCGATCGATCTTGTCATCGAATATACAGACGACAGACCGCTACCAGAAATCAACCCCATCGGAGAATTCAAAATAATCGCGCAATCTATCAGAGGTGATGATTTTGCCTTGGAACAGGATGGAACTGCTATCGTTGCAGCCAATCAAATGAACACCATATTCGAAGTTTCCCTTGATGGTACAATCTCTACGCTACTCGGAGGCATCAACTCAACGGAGACCGTTGGTTCAACCTCTATTGCGTTTGGAAGAACGCCCGCGGACAGAGAGTCCATTTATATCACTTTGAGTGGATTTCCAACCGATCCTCTTGCTACAGTGTCCGAAGGCGGTCGTCTTCTTCATGTTACTAGAGGCAACTAGCTGGAGAGTTGCGTATAATTCAAAAAGATTGTATATAGCAAACTAAGTAAAATAATACCAAATGTACAACCCAACACTTAGACCCATCTTGGCTTCGATTCATTCCGACTCCGCTTCTTCCCCTTTTGCTATTACGTTTAAAGCGCAATCCTCCCAAAAGCAAACTGACTGTGAAAAGACACAAAGTAGGATACAGTCTCATAATCAAGTCTGCCAATCTAAAACGATTATATAACGCATCGACTACAACCCCCAATTCCCTCCCAGATGTTGCCGTGCCCGTTCTCAACTCAATCATTTTTCCGTTCCCATAGCGTATCACGACTGTGCTCCGTGTGACAACTCCGTACTTTTACTTCAGCACCTATGAGTATTCTCTCGCAAACATCTCCAGGGTTGGTTACCATCAGAATGCCTGAGTAAAATAATGTTGGGTTAAAGCGGACACCATGTCACCATCCGTTTGTTCAAGGCAATATTGTACAGCAACGCCATCGCAAATAAACAAGTCATAGCACAAATCATAAATCACAAACGAACTCATATCATTCACATCTGCCTAATCATATGGACCAGAAAGACCGAGGTCATAACGTAACTAACATTTCCAGGGGGTATAAAGCGCTCTCACCATATCATGAAAAATGAACTATACGGAATTATACAAACCCAAGCCTTCCCCTAAACCCTTCAAATTCATCCGGGTTCACGATCTCCACCTCTCTACCCCTATTGATACCTTTGCCATCCCAATCCGGGAGTCGCAGCGCGACCTTTGCTGCCAAATTACCCCTTGACTTCTTAGTTTGGCGGTTGGTGTCTCGCTCAGCAAGAACCCGAGCTTTCTTAACAACGTTAGCTTTCCAGCCATCCCACGCAACGTAGTTCTCTCTCTGCTTCGCCACATGGTATTGAGGTGTCGAGTTCAATGGTCGCCATGCGAGACGGTTCTCGGGCATAGTGCTGAGATCGAACACCTGGGCCGTAGAGGCCAGATTGAGTAATTCGTTGAGTACATCCTGACCCTCCGAAACAACCAGGGCTCTGCGCTGCTCTTCCTTCGATTTTGGCTTGGTCATTGGTGCCTCAAGCCAGTCGTGAGACTGTGGATCTGTGAGACGTGCGCGCCTGTTATCCTCGCGCAGATAACGGACAGCGGCTTGTAAGCTTTCGATTTCTGTTTTGAGGGCGTCCATCTCACGAGCTGTGGCAACCGCGCGTTCTTTTCCAGCCTTAGACCCAGGTGCCGCAATGCCAAGAGCTTTGGCATCTTCGGCGACCTTGCGCCATTTCTCTCGGTCTGCATCAAGACTTGTAATCTCCTTGTTTTGAGAGTCAAGCGATTCCGACAACTCCATTTCTCGTCGTTTGGCATCCTCGATCTTTTTCTCCAGTTCCGTGATCTTCTCATTCTTTTTCGTGGCATCGCGCATGCGACTCTCAAGCAACTCAATCTTGACATTAGCTTCCTCCAATGTTTGGTCTCGTAATGCGATCTCTCGGAGGCGTTCATGGTGGTCATCTTTAAGGCGGCGCATTTCTTCTTCTGCGTCGATGGTGATGGTCTTCGAAGTCTTCAGCTGTTGAGAACGTAGCACCCACGGAGCTGCCGCTCGCTCAAACTCCTGAGTCATCTCCAAGTCGGATGCCAAAGCGGCAAGATCAACTAGAGAAGTTGTCAAAGTACGAAGTCTATTAGAGTATGCCGAGAACAAGTCCGATTCGCTGGAGGCGAAGATTGATGTTGTGGTTCTATGGACCGAATTTTGAACTTCGTGGTAGGTAAATGGGTCAGTTCTGCCCTCCTCGTGTAATAGCTTGCAAAGGTCAAATCCGACATGACGAGAGAAAGTTGCCAACTCTTCCGTAGCCGTCTCGCATTGCTCAAAACTTTGAATGGTATCTGGAGTCAACGACAATGACCGAGTCTTGAGTTCTTCGAGGGCTCTCACAGCCTTGCTGACGATGACTTTAGCGCTGCGAGTGGCACTAATAACTGTTTCGGTCTTCCGTGCAAAGTGTTGGCCGTGCTCGTCTTCTTCGCCTTGGACTGGTATGACCGTTTGTACCATAGTCCTTGCTGCTGATATGGCAGCGGCCGCATTTTCTAAGTGGCTCTGCATGATGAGGGTTCGCATGTGCACATCATCGGCATAGCTAGCCAGTCCATTGGGAATGTGTACTTCCCCAAGATGTGACATTAATGCAATGGTACGTTGTAGTTCGCTGGCGCATTGGCTTTCCTTCAATTCATCCCGGCGGAGTCCATCAATCCAGCCATTGAGGGCTCGCTCAACTGGCTCGAGCTCATACAGAGCACCTTCGAATTTTGCGAATTCTTCAGTAGAGCAGTGGTTCAAGGCGTTCACAAACCGGTCACACATAGCAATAACCCACGCAAGTCTGTCAAGCACCTCACAAGCCGAGAATAAAGTTTCCTCATGCCCAACAGGTGGTTGACCGTTGATTCTTTCCTTGACGAAACCATGTACGAGATTTGCCTTGAATCCCACACGCTTGAATCGCAGCAATGCCAAAACCGAATCTTTTTCAGTATGGTATGCGTCTGGTAGGAAAAACTGCACAATCGCAAGATGTTCCGAGGCCTCCTGAGCATCAAGTCGACGAAGTTCGAGGTCGATTGTTTTAACCTGGGTCTTGGCTGCCGAAAGTTGCAGCTTCATATTTAGATCCATCATTGCGCGAGATCTGCTGTTTAACTGTTCTGATTCCGTTTCGGTCATGGCATGCGATGCTCGCATATCTTCCAAATCGCTTTGTAAACTCGTGACGAGTTCTCGGAATCGTGATAACGTGTACTCCATATCCTCCAATGCTTCATCTTGTTGCAAAGCGCGTCGAATATGCTCGCTGATCACACTGTCCTTGAAGTCAATCTCGTTCTGCATATCTTTCTCGGCCTCCACGTGGGTAATTTCAAGTTCGTCGTTGACTTCTATCAGACTCTCAAGGTCTTCGATTGCAGCCTTCAGCTCATCAATTTTCTCGCTCATAAGCATGTTCTTATCCGTCAATTCTTCAATCATATCTTCGGCACCCAGGGCATTATCTAACTGTTGCCGCAAATCCTCAATCACGCTTTCCGCGCGGTCGAGTTTTTCTTTCGTTGACTCATAACTGGCCTTAATTGAGGTAAGCTCGTCAACTTCCCCTTGCAATTCCTTGACATGGGCAGTATAATTTGCTTTTTCCTCAGAATTTCTGTCGCGCAAGACAAAAAGCGCTTCCGTGAGATGCTCAAGTTTCGTCTGCAATTGTAACCATCCTTTACTAGACTTTTCTTCAGGACTCATCTCACTCGAAAGCTCCTTATTATCGGCTTCCAGGATATCGACTTGCAATTGGAGTTCTTCTGCCTTTTCCCTCAGAGCTTCCAACTCTGATTTCAAAACATCTTGCATTTCTTCTGCCATCTCTCTATCTAGCGTGGCATTCTCAAGGGCGATGTCATATTCGGCCTTGATGTTTTCCACCTCTTCAGACAGCCCTATGGATTCCTTTGCTTCTCGACGAAGTTCTGCAGTCTCTTGCTGCGCTTCTTGTAGTTTGGCCTGGAGCTTCATAATTATATTCTCAAATTTCTCCTTGTCGGCTTGTACCTTCTCCATGGCCTTCAGCTTCTCTCTGTCCTCTAGTCGTTTGTTTTCCATCACTCGAAGCTTGGTTTTCAAACTCTCGATTTCCCGGGTAGCTGCTGTGCTTGCCCCTGCGGCTCGCTGGGTATTAGGAGACGCTGGATTTGGAGAGGAGGCTGGAGTGCCATTTTGGCGTCCAGCAGGAGATGCCCTACTCATCAAGGGACTTGATGCTTTTGGGGAAAGGGTATCACTTTTGCCAGGCGAATCGATTCCATCGCCCCCAGTTGGACTATCGTCACCCGCTCGCCCCCCACTCATTTGACTTCCAATTGATCCAACTCGTTCAGCCCCGGGGCGAAGCTTCGCTTTTGGTGCGAGCGACGTTCGACTACTTGCTGTCCGTATGGCAGGAACTGAAGTTCTGCTACCCACGCCACTTCCCCCCGATAGCGATGGCCGAGTATTTCGTGCTGCTGGAACAGGCGGTGGACCCATAGAAGTTCGAGTGGGGCGGACACCTGGCGGGGGTTTTGACATTGATGTCGACGGCGGCCGGGTATTTGAGGGTGTCCCCGTTCTAGGAGTCGGCACGGTTGATGAGGCACCAGAAAGCTGTTTCGTGGGAGATTTGGTAGGGGACTTTGGATAGTTAGTAAAATTGTCACTTACGCCGATAGTACACGTACTCTGATCATGCTCGAAGGGCGAGACGTTCGGTTTGCAGGGCTAGGACTCGCAGCATTCATGCTCGCTCGTTTTCCGGTGGCACTCATACGTCTTCCTGGTGGAGCAACAGTCACACTGCTTTGTCTCGCTGGCCGCTTGGCCGGTGGAGGCTTCATTTTCGGTGGTGGTTGCTCGACGATTTTGACAGCTGTCGGTCGAAGAAACATTCCCCGGCCCATCTGACAGTCAAAATACCGCTGGCCCTTGACGCTCCCATCGTTTTTTCCGCTATCATCTTCGAGTTCGACTCCAATCCATTCGCCTGCTGCAAATTCCGGTTGCCCTACGTAGCGAACTATCGCGTATCGGCCGTCTGCAAGCTGCACCGTTTGGCCGATATCGAGGGCAGCCATTCTGGAGAGGATGAAATCATCGAGATGCAAAATTCATGAGATGTTGCAAGTTGGGAGTGGACTGTGGCGTTGAGGTTGAGGTTGAAGTTGGGGTTGTGAGAATTGTGGTGGTGGTGGTGGTGGTGGTGGTGGATGTTGTGTTGTACATATTTTTGTTTGGCACAGAAAGGAGACGCGATGCGATGGATGTATGCCAAGAAGCTGGACGAGTCCCGGATATTAGCCGTGTGGGGTGGTCGTCGCCCAACATCAGTGGAGCGAGATGGAATGGGAATGGAGATGAGGATGGAGATAGAGATAGCTTCATTCTCATATAACAAAGCACTCTCACATAATAAGGCTTCAATAAGACGACCTCCAATCTGTTAATTGTTCTTGATCTCCCAGTTGATTCTCAGTATATATTGTATGTATATATTATTTTTCAGGGTCCTCAATTCCCCAAAATCCAGAGTGACATCAGTCCCGATAACCTTAAGGGGGACTGTGACACGTATGCAAGGACGGGCAGTCCGGCCAGCACGAGTTAGTAACCTGACCGATCAGCAGTCCCAAGAGGAAGGTGGGAACTTTGTCGGATAAAAAGTAAATGTGGTCATCCTCGGACCTCGAGTGCCATACCTGGGTATTGATGATCAGACCTCAGACCTCCACCGCCTTCTTCCATTGAGAAACATCACCACCACATTATAATTATGACAAACCATCCACTCCCTCATCGCAGTCCACAACGGCCTGCTCAGGATGAGCCCCTTTCCATGTCCATGATACGAGTACTGGTTCCTCATTCTCCAAAGGCCAAGTCTCATCTGCAAGACCAGCCGATTTTCAAGCTTCCGTTCGAGGTACTCCATGAAATCTTTGCCCTGACCATCTTGCTTTTGAATGAATCGACCATCTTCCAACGCAACCGAGAACTGGCTCTCTTTCCCAACAAGAAAAGGCCCGCGTCACCGCTTTGGGCTTTGTGTCTTGTTTGTAGACAATTCAATCGCCTCGCAACTCCTCTCCTCTACCAGACTTTGAGTATCTCAAGTCACCCCAAGTCCGTAACCTACTCCGCCGAGACTTTGCTCCATGAAACACTCCGACAGAACACCACGCTGAGTGCACTTTGCAAAAAGCTGTATATTGAATTCTCCGATACAGTATGTGTTGCCAATCCAGTCGAGAGGTTGATCGGGGAGTCGCTTCCGCTGCTTAACAATGTCACCTATTTGAATATTTCGGGAGGTATCACACAAAGCGTGCAGACATATGGCGTTGTGAAGCTTGCTGTGAAGAGCATGAGACAACTTCAGGAACTCCATCTCAAACGGGGTGCTGTTGGACTACTCTTGGCTCCCATTTTCACAATTATGAATTTCCCACATCTCAAGACTCTCACACTATCAGGTATCATGACGCAACCTCGAAATCCTTCAGTATGGCCCTCTGAGGTAAGAATGACCTTCCACTCAATTGCAAGACCATTCCTGACTGACTGATGACCTCGATCCTAGAATTCGGAGGGTACTGCAAACTTCACAAGTCTCAAACTTTACGATTTTGGCGAAGGAGAGGATGGGCTTTCAAGTCTTATGCAATGGACTACTCGAATCGAGCATTTTACATTCCTAGGATATATTGGACACCCTTCAGCAACTAATTGGACCCTGGGCAGCATTCTGAACCACCTCAAACCTCACTCTTCCTCGCTCAAAATCCTTGAGGTCGGCCAATTTGCCAGCCTGCAGAATGTCAACTTTTCTTCCTTCAAAAAACTTGAAACAATAAAAGTCATCTCCCAAAATATAGAATATACCCCAGAAGAAGCGGCGGCAGTGTTTCTCACGGCGCCTAGTCTGAGTTCTCTAACCTGGCATTTTGCAACTTGCTTATCGCACCAAGACGAATGGGGCCCACACCCAACTTCGTATTTTGACTCTGTGGATGAGAGCCAATGGGACTTCAAACATCCTCATCCATCCTGGAGATATGACTTCAATCTTCGGGAAGCACATTGGCTAAAGTTGTTTGCGGAGCATATGGTTGCCGGCAAATCGTTGTTGAGGAAAATTCATATTCAACTTTCACCTCTCAAAGATGGGAAGAAATATTCTCATGAACTGAAAAAGATGATGACAGAAGAATATGAGGAATGTTCTCTGGACGAATTAAGGGAGATCGTTGGACCAAATGGCCTGGAGATTGTTTATCGCAGACCGTATCTTCACCTAAGAGACTGGTGGGTTTTTGATCTTGATTCCACTGCTGCCTTTGGACCTCACCCTTTACCTGAACTACCTCGCCATGGGCCCAAGGGGAGACATTTTCCGAGTTTTTACAATGAGGATTGTTAGATGTTCTGGATAGTGAAAGGTGTGGGAATTGCCTTTGAGCCTTTATCTCAGTTGCTCTTGTTGCCTGCTTATTTCATCTTGGGTATCTTGTTAATAGTTGTGGACGATTTATGGTAGGCGTAAAGAATTCTGCTTGTTGGTGTCTTTTGTTATTCGTTGCTGCTTGATTTTCTGAGCAAGGTAAACAAGGCTCTGTCTACAAGGCTAGGTGAACAAGGCTAAGTGCGCTAGCATCTGGTAGTCGCCGACCAAGGTGGGTGAAGGACGTGGTTACGCGACAATTGTCGGCCACAACTTAGAAAAATACACCACCTTGAATTTCTGAACACCCATCAATCATTTGGCCAACGATTGGTCATAGGTCTCTTCGACGCCTGACCATAGATTGTGATCGCAAATTGCAATCCCAGTCACCGCACGTATGTCCAGGTTACAGGCCATGGTGTCTGAGCCTCCAGACATGTTACCTACTTCTCTGTCTAGGCAGGCAATGCCAGCAACACAAAGCTTAGCCGACTCCACTCCTCTTGAGGTTTGGGATATCATTCTGTGCAAGGTATACTCTGACTCTCCCACTGATTTGTTTGCGAAGGAGGGTAGTTGACAGAATCTACAGCTTCCACGCTCCGATCAACTCAATCTACGAACTGTGTGCAGGAAATGGAACACCTGTTTTACGCCCCACCTGTACACGACAATGTATTTGGGCGATAATATCAGCAAGGACACACTGAATAAAGCAGTCAAGGGTATATTCAGAGGTTTAGCCAACGACATATCCATTAGCTGTCTTGGGAACAGAACTGGTCCAGCTTCTGTTCAAAATTCGATTCAAAAGGGTTTCCAGGCTTACACCAAGTGCCTCATTATAATTCATCCTCTCAAGATTACCTCATGGAATGCGTTGATCAAACTGATTTCCAGATGCGCTAAACTGAATGAAATTAAGTGAGTTGGCGGCCCCTTCCCTGAATAGTTGTCAGCATCAATTGACTTAGTTTTGTTTCTTTCTAGATACTGGTACATAGGCGGACTAAATCACAAATTGTCGAGCAGTATGGCTCCTTTCCCAAAAGCCCTTGTCAACGGGATAAGAACCTGGAAACGAAATGTATTATTGCAATTGTCTGAAACGGTTGATGTGCAGGAAGACCTGTCCAGCAGTCTTGCTCTAGCTCCCTATATCAACAAGGCTCGGATCAAACTCAACCCTGAGAACGTTACAAATCATAAAGAATTTCTTCTTTCGACTTCAAGGCTCGAAAGACTGACTGTTCTGGTCTACGGCGATCTAGGCGTAGCGACTGATTTGCGACTACCACACCCCCTCGAAAGCATCGTAATTGTTGCGAATGACTGGTTCTTCTACTCCGAAACCAATATCCAGATATGGAACTTTGGTCAGCTGAAGAACTTGACCCTCTTCACCACTCATCCCGTTCTGAGCAACCTCCTCAAACACGCATCAGGTGACCAATTTCCTTTACTGGATGCTCTTCTAGTTTATGTGTCGGACACTCCTGAACCGCCCAATGCTAGATCATTGTTTCCTGGCTTGCAACATGCCCGTGACCGACTAGCTTCCTTTATCATTTCTTTGCCCAAACTCACCAGGCTCAAACTGGATGATTTTGAGCCAAAAACAATGGTAGAAGCAATTGTGTCAAAAACTGGCAGCCCTATCAAATGCCTATGCTTTGGCGAACTTTCTCCTCAGGTGGCGCCCGAGGAGATTGAACGAATTGGTAAGGCATGCCCTGAGATGCAGTTTATAAGTGTTAACACATCATACAACGAGGTACGTAAAAGGCATGTGGCATACATGTTCTCCCAGAGACATCTAGTAAACACCTGCTAATCCATCTGTCTATCTTTCTAGCGAATCCAAATCGTCAAAGCATTGGGCTGTTTCAAGGGATTGATAGAGGCACACATCACTCTTAACGGGTTCTATTCTGCAGATGACTGGTATTATGTTCATATTCACGAAACTATTGAAGCTGCAGGGGTTAGCAATAAGCGAATGGCGCACTCTGCTCGTCTGAACAAAACTGGAAAAGCATTTCGAACCCTCATGATCAGCCAACCCTTTCAGCGTGAGCGCAAAGACAATGATAAAGAGATGTCTGGACGGGGTTGGTGGGAAGAGCCTGATGATATATATCTCGACGATGGGTTCACTGTGCAGAAGGCAACTTCTTGCTTTTGGGGGAATGGTTCTCACCGGATCTTTCGAAAGGGGAATCTGGAAGATAATTGCAGCGGGGTTTTTGAGGATAGGGACCCTTACTACACGCTTTTGGGGCATTAGTTTCGATTCGAGAGCCGAGTTTCGTTTAGACTGTTCATAGGGAATGGGAACCGCGCGGGCAGGNCGAGGTCCACGAGGTCCGTGATGTCAGAGAAGTGTGGGTAGCGTAATTACCTATTTCTCTTCCCTACACAACTAGACCGCGCTGAAAGAGGGCTATCTGAATAACCCAAATTTGATTACTCCAGGCCACTGAGCGGCCTCGAAGCCAATGAGAGATCATAGATTAGATCACCTAAGGATGGGTCTTTCTACAGGGAGGCCTACAGCTGACTTGTGGTCTTGCTCCATCGGGGGTTCCACGGGGGCGAATGTGCACATTTCCCAGGAACAAAAGCAGCTGCGTATCTACGGACCACTTTACATACCGCCCAACCCACCTGGAAGCTCTTATGACTCCGTCCACCGATAGATTCGTGCTTCAGGGAACTAGATGGGCAATAAAAGGTAACTGTTTCGTGCAATTCTCGGAATCCTCTTAGGAGTGGCCTCGGACTTTCTTAGACTGTGATCTTCAACCCTCATTAGCCAAGCAACCCAACCAACAAGAAGCGCTTCTGTGAATGGCCTCGGATGAACCCGCCATTGCAAGCCACACGCTTACTTGCTTAGCTCCCTACCCTTTCACTAAGTCCCTTGAGAACCACTATTTTAAATACAAGACAGCCTCTCTTTCGTATCTGTCAACCGTCCTCTAGCTCTTTCTCCTCCCTTTGAAAAGCTCCGCAAATATCTTCTAAGTTTCTACGTTCTTTCCGAGTTTCAGACACGCAGGTTGCATAAGACTAGAATGCTAGACACCCTCCCTAGGACCCGAGCCAATGCGAGACATCCTGTCAACTTGCTATGGGCCCTATGGTGATTGTTGTCGGCTTCTATTGGGCACCACCGTATAAACTCCACTTAGGATTCAGGTACTATCAAGTGAAACATACAAAATGAAGTGGAGGATCATAAATGGTCGATAGTTGCGGGAGTGAGCGTTAGTGTCCCTTCGAGAAGCGTCTAAATCATCCGACAAGACACAATCGCTACCTCATGCTTCAATATTCTGGCCGAACATTTCCATCTGAAAACATCAAAATTTGACCAAAAGACAGCGATTTCAGTGCACTTTCCCCGAATGAATCCCCATCGTTTGGAGGACCCATCACCAAGCCATAGCACACGGGTATTCCATACAGATACGGAGTTGACCAGGAGAGAATGCCATGTCATCCCATGTAGGATTGCAGCATCAGATACGACCATTCTGATGAATGTAGTGAGGACGTTGTAAAAAAAGTAGATTTTTAAGTTGCCAAATATCGATGAACAACAACGTAAACAGTGAGAACCCCGTTTGCAGAAAAAGGCTTATCTGAACGGTCTAGGAGATAGGTTGGTACCACCCAACTGGTAAAAGCACGTTTCCATATTGAGAAGATAGCAAATTTGCAAAGCACTAAACCCCGCTAAAAGCCGCCTCGAAAATCCTAAGATTCTCTCCCTTGTCAAAAATTGCAAACACGACTTCCGCGAGTTGACATTCTTCCTTGGTAGAAGCCCCCTTACTCCCAAGTAATACTGCCTTGAAAATGCCCGCTACCTCTTCTGGTGGATTCCCATACATACCACAGCCCCAAGCCCCAAGCACCAGATGTGTGATGCCCTTCTTCTTCACAACTTCAAAGAGCCCCTCAACCTTCGAAATCATCTCTTTTCTATCCTTTTCGCTATATCTTAGCCCTTGCACGCCATGAACTAACTGAGGTTGACAAATTCCAGCAGCAGAAATAACATCAGTGTAGAAGAAATCCGATTCTGACAGATTCTTTCCACTTTCATCTCGGAAAACGAGGACATCTGGGGAATAGATCGTCGACAGAGGAGGTGTAGGATAGAATGTTGAGGCTTTTGGAGCTTGCATAAGGGCTGCATAGAGAGTTGAGCGCGAGCAAAGTGCTTCTTCTTGTGCGAGTGCACCGTCAAGGAAGAATCCTCCAGGCTGGAATGGCGACGCCATGTTTAGTACTGCAATACGAGAGTTTGGTGGTGAGTTCTGAAGGAAGGTCTGCGCTGCTTTGAGAGTATCTGCTTGAACGACAGAAGTCTTTGGTAAGTTGGCGATTGGTGATGAGGCTCTCCTTTGTTCTGTTTCAATTTCTGAGACTGGAGAGTAGTTGATCATTTCTGTGTTCTCGATTCCGGCTCGTGCTCGTGGGTTCGTCTTCAAGATTTGAGGAATGACATTATTGACTGTATCTTTTGCCTGCTGGGCGCGAACGTTTCTGGACATCGTGAAGAATTTGGGGGCTTTTTTTTAGGTTGACTCGGTAGATGGCTGTTTCTTCAGAACCAGAGAGTCCAGTGTTGGAGGTCAGGTCTGCGTGTGGCTGTGGCTGAATTTAAGTCCGATGGTGAAAGAAAGAATTACTCGGAGCTATTCAAGAAACTGACCAATCATATCCAGATATGTGATATTTAGTAAAAGTGTTTGAGATGAAATAAACAACGCTTTCATACTTAATAACAACATCTCAACACCATAAACCAAACTTTTTAAAAAGAGATTCTATTGCAGAGGGGAGTGTTTGACATGTATAATATATAGGTATTTGATGGATTACGAGTGGCCACTTGCGAATGCGAAGTGTATCGCTGTTAATGAGCCAGAATCCTGAAATTCCAAGCGAAACACTCTATCTTTCCGGCTTCACAGATTGTCAGGAGCAATTCTCTTATCTTCCCAATACCCGTCTAGATCCGAGGTCTCATTGTGCTTCAAGCAACTTGAATGGTAGTGGTCTTGAGGTCGACCCCATGGCCAAGCTGCAACATAGCACACCTCGTCATAAGCGCACTTTCCACAATCCAGCCAAGTACTCCAGTTCAGGTAATTTACAAGATTTCCAACCTTTGATTTCGACTCTTCTACGGCAGATTCCTGGTCTTCTTCAGCTTCCAGAAGTGATTTTCGGACCTCGAAGAGTGTGTTGCAAATTTGTTTCGTTACGGTCAGAAGGGCTTCGTAGATTAAGGTATCTTGGGAGGTTGACGGTATTACCGGTGTGAGGTAGTGAACGGCACAAAGATTTTCTGCAGCGAGGATGTTTGGATTTTCATAGTCAATAAAAATACCCAGCAAAGATTCCAGTACCGAAAGAATCTGTTTATGTGTTGCGCTCTTGGCTTTCATAAACATCAAACGATCAGTATACCGAGAAACAATCATATCGACAACTCCCTGCCAGTCTATTTTGTCATGCTTTTGAGATTGTGATTCCTGGATAATGCGACGCAGATCTGTTTTGAGCCGAAGAATCCCCTCTTTGTCCGACGAAACAAGTCTTGGTTGTTCAGAATGCGAGATATCAGGATTTGTGAGGTTGAGAGGATAGAAATATGCTGAAACCATGAAAGAGTAATCTAGTTCAACTCTTCCAGCAGTAATGCCTTGATAACGAGCAGCGACTCCTCTGAACCACTCAAATCTCCACATGTTGCTATTATCAGACTCTTTTGTAGTTGCTTTCTGCCGCGAAGATTCCAAGATCAAGCCATCCTCAAAATCGCACAGGATCAGTTCAAAGCCAACTTCCATCCGGATGAAACCCTCAACCCCCCATTCCAGACCTATCGCGCAAAGATCTTCTCCGCGTTTCACATCCCCCCAAACAGGTATCTTTGGTCTGGTATCGTTTCTCAGAACAATATCAGTGGTATCCAGTGTACCATTAGAAGTTTTCCCGGCCGACATTCCATCAATATACAGCAGTTTTGTGAGGTCTCTAGTTGTTCGGTAAATATGGAGGTATCCTTTGGGACGGTCATTCTGTGGAGGGGGAATTGTTTGTGTGTAGCGGTGCTTGACTGAATCTTCATCAAGCTTGAGGGATGGCAGTTCAGAATGTGGGTATTCGCCGTCTGGCCCTGGCACATAGCTATTCTTTGAAGGCCTAAATGCTCCCCATCGAGCAAAAGCTTCCGCGTGCTCGATCTCGAAGGCCAGCCATTCCATTCCCTTCACTCTCTCCTTCTGATGAGTTCCATGATATAAGTGGGTATTTTCTGGGATTGTGGCAGGAAAATAGGACATGCCGTTGTGCTGTAAAGATGAACCCCATTGTCGCATCGAAGAGTGGATGGCGTTGAAGATACTGGAAGCCCTCTGCCGGGCAAATATGGCATCTGCGCCAAAATTGTCTTTTGCCGCAAAACTCTCCGGGCTGGGTATCAAGGGTATTTGATGAGTAGTACAAGTGAGAGGGAGAAGAAGCAATACGAGGAAGAGAGGCGATAACATCTTCATGACCAAGCGTGGAGGGTGAGAATTCGCAGATCTCAAATCAGATGTCAATGGCCACGGAGCTGGAGCAAGATATCAAAACGACCAGCAAACAGCTTGAAATCTCATATCTGGAGTGTCTTCCTAGATTTTTCCACTGTCTGTTTGATGGACCAACCAACATATGATAGTGTTGGTAAAAGGCATAAAAAGCGGCAGTAAACGAACTTCCTGATTATCCCAAGTCTCTAGGACATTGTATATTACAATTAATGCTTCACAATAAACAAACACAAACCATTTATCTAAATCAATGAATCCTTTTTGAGGAAATTAGAATAATCCACTTTTGACATTGCCCCGTCAGTACATCACGTGATATACTCGTGACCTCTCAGGCCATTGGGTTGTAACTGTCTCCATAGCCCTCAAGTGTTTGAATATTGGGGGTTCTCAAGTATTGTGGATAAAATAGGAGGGAATTACGTACAGTATAGGGGACCTCAAATTATTTAGCTTGACGTGCTTCCAAGCACTCTACCTCCCTTCAGGTTGACCTAATTCCGATATTTCGGACAAATCGTAGCAGTGTAGGAAGGAGACAAGAAGATATTGCAAGCTGCTTGAATCTGCCATTGAATTAGAATAGGAAGCTTGACGCATGAAAACTACATAGAAACTTTACACTTTTTCATCTAGGAAACTCGTCTGGAAGCGGTCTAAAAGCCTTCGGTCCTCTGGTCTAGATATACATAGTAATTCCTATCCCAGCCTCAATAATTGGGGCTATGCGAGTGTAAAGAAATTCTTTATTCTAATCAAATTCACTTGTGGCATTTCTGCTTTGATCTGTTGACCTCCTTATGAAAAATTACAAAATCTAAACCAACTATTGCAAGTTTTCTAGACATGCCAGTAAATTCTTCTTGTAGGAAATAGCCTCCAACACATGGGTTGATTTTGTATCGTCCTCATCTAATGTGCCCTGCGCTAGCCGACTAATATAAGATATGAAGCTTGGTGTAACTTACGCCTACTAGCACCACTGTAGCTAAGATTTGACAAGCATGGAGTAAAGTTTGATTTCGAAAATAAGCTTTATAAGCTAGTATCTAATTAAAGCAGGTTCCCACATAGGTTCCATACCCGTTTAACTCGCTAAACTAACGTAGTTCAGACGAAAACTTGAATATGAACAATTGATTTGTTTTCTCTCATACACTGCATTTCAAGCTGTTGGTACCAAAAATACATTTGGGGCCGCAGTCACCATTTACATACGCCACCCTAACTAGCCAGCCCCCAACGTGACCGCGGCTACTGTAACCGCGCAAATTCCAGCCTCCCTCTGTGCCACCCAACATTTCCCTCGACAGCCACTCCAGGACGACCTCGTGGTCACCAACATGCCAGTTTTCTGTATTTTACCAGATCTGAGCCTCTGATGTTTTTTGGCAAGTGGTTCTCGTATCTAAAAATGGTGGTTTTTTGGGCTAGTGAATTGACAGCACTGATAGCGCGTGGTCCCTGATCATGATGGGTGTGGCGCATTCAAATTTACGAAGGGTTCCTGCCTCTTTATTTTGCCTTGCAAATTTCCTCAAGTGAATGAACTGGGTGGTTGGGAGATGTATAAGTATAGAGGAAGATCGTCACTATTTCTCTTTTTGATCATCCCACTTCCAACTTCTCATTCCTCATCAAACGTTGCCATCATCACTCATCTGCCTTTCTCAATTCCCATCTGCATCCTCAACATACCAACGTTACCAAACTCGATCAAATTTCACACCTCACATCATGCAATTCTCCATCATCACTTCTTTGCTCGCTGCAGGAACACTAGTCTCCTCCATGCCCACACCATCTGAATCTCCCATCAAATCCGACAACAAGACTTTCCAAATCTACGTCTTCAACAAAACCTCACCAAATGGCTACCTCAATGGTCCAAACCCTCAACCCCTTGACTATGCAACTCCTATCACCGTCAAACTCGACGAAATTTACACCTCCGCCAATGCATTCGGCGGCGATCTCGTCATCGATGCCTGCAGCAACTACAACGTTCCATTTGACCTTGTTCGTTGCAAGGCTCTTACAGGCGCTAGTGTCGATCAATACGGTGCGGGAACCTATTTCAATGCTACCACGTACGGACCTTTCGCTGGAACCAAGGATTATGTGAAGTCAATTTTCTGTACCAAAGTACAGGGGAAGTGGGATAATAGGGTGGATCAATTCAACGGTGATAAAAAGGTTCCTGAGCTGAAGAAGTCTCAAGTGCTTTGTTCAAAAGGACCTGTGGAGGAGTTTTTGAAGATTGATTTGTTTCAATGAGTTTTGAACCTTCAGTTATGGCGCTGGGATTGGGGTTTATGCTTTCACGTAATGGGACTGGAAGCTTGCATTGGAGCGTGTTGTATATGCATTTTGAATGGCGTGGTTAATGGTGCTTTGGGATTTAAATTACAGTCCTTACTTAATGATGATTACGACAATACAACGATTCTGAGGATAATAATGGAATAAAGAGCAAATACCGAATGTCATAATCCTTGGCTTTACTTTCCTTCACATGTTTCTTTCCGATGCGAGTGATGCAAAGCTAAGTCAATGTAGCAGGAATTATAAATATATTTGACCTTGAATAAATACTACAGGTAGAGTTGATTTCATGATCTTCTTTTGTTAGCGAATCAGAGATTCTTGAATAAATAATCTGTTGAACAGGATAAGTGGAATGCCAGGGAATCCAGAATGATAGTATAAGAATTGTATATTGAATGGACTGAGGAGCTAATAACTAAGGGAGCGAACGAGAACTATATATAATAGTGTCTCCTTTGAGGATTGTATGAGAGACTGAAACCTGAATAAGACCTGCATGTTCCACCTGGGTGTATATGGTGGAAACACCTGTCAGTATAAACCTGACAACAGGATCCAATTTGCTTTTTAAGAACCAAGTACGGAGTAAGAATGAAGGGTGTGGCTAGTGCTTGAACTTAGGCGACCACTCTATAACAATGGTCTTAAAACTGGTTAGACCCATATCGTATCTATTTTGTGAGAGATGCCAGTATTTCATAGCATGGAATGCTCATCCGCTTCTTATTGTCAACGAAGTTAGTGGTTTCAAAGAAATACATTGGTTAACGGCGGTGAATGGCTTCTAATTTCTAAGAATATAACCCCTTGTAATTCGGGTGCTTCTATTCCGTCAACGTTTTTAGTACGGCGCTAGTAGGGGTCCCCTACAGGGCCCCTGCCCTAATATAAGTAAATTATAATTCAATTCACTTAATATAGTATCTATAGCAACTATTAACTAATTACCTAATATATACACTTTTAAAGCTGGTGATAGTTATAAAGTTAGTAGTTTAATATATATTTATAAAATTCAGGGGAAACTACTACATACAACGTATTTCAGTTACAAATAGGACAAAACCGCTTCCATTCGATTAAGTAGGTTATTTACCTTAATTACACCCCTCTAACCTAAACCACTAGCCCTAACCCTAACTCCTAACCACTAACCCTAACCACTAACCCTAACTCCTAACCACTAACCCGCGTGTTTTATATACCAAACCATATACCGTACATGTGATTATATACCAAACAATATCTGTATAAGAACAAGAGCCTCAAATACTCGCATTTGCGCTACAGACAGCCGACATACGCACTTCGTATATTCCACGCTGCCGGTACAGGCAGTACACGCAATTCCAGACACCCGGTACGCAAGCAACAAGCGCAAAAGAGCCTCAAATACACGTATTTGCGCCCCCTGGACTAGTAGTACACATTCTAGACTGCTAGTATAGGCAGTACAGCACTTTCCACACTGCTAGTACTGAGAGTTTGCTGACGATATTAACGAAGAGGAGCTTCTGAAGATGGGAGAGATTAGCCAGCCACTAGGACCTATACTACCCACGGCTCGTCAGCTTTTCCCAAAGAAGTAGGGGGGTTTGTATAGGGGTTTAGAGGTTACAATACTTAGTTTAGGTCTATTAGTTTACGAGTCTTTTGGCGGGTTATTTTAGTAGAGTTTTAGTACTGTTGTTCTAGTACTATACAGAAGTAGAAGTAGAAGTGGGAGTGGGAGTAGGATTAGTCTTATTTACTATTTATTGTTTATTCCTTAATTGTACGAGTTTACCTACGAATTTACTATGAAATAAATAAGTGAATCGAATAATTGAGAATGCAGAGGCCCTTTCTAGTGCCGACGCTACTTTGCAGGGATCTATTTGAAAACGTTGACGGAATAGTCATACTCTGTAATTCTTGAATGTTGGAAAACAGCTTCGTTACATAGTATAACGACACCGCTATATCTTACTACACTCTGATGTTCGGGAAAGGGAGCTAGGGGGGAGGCTGGGGTTGCTATTATAAGAGCTACCCAAAGATTAAGTCACTCTCTGAGTCTTTTCTTTGGGCGGTCTTTCGGTTCTGAGAATAACAAAATTTGCTCAAAATATGAGAGGAGCTTTCGACTAACATCGAGGATTCTAGATCTCCAAGTCCAGTATCATCAGGGGGGTTCGCTTGGTTTTACAAACTTTTAGTACTGACAATAATGTGATATTCCTCTTTATGGCAACCGCAAAGACTGAGACCCAAAGAAGCATTTACATATTTTTTCCTGGATCGAATTGCAAAAGTGTAGATATTGGGGCGGTTACGCCAAGCATTGCCCACTATGACGTAGTAGGTTATTGACCTCGCAAGTCATAGATGCTTGTACGGAGGTAGAAACCTCTTTGCTACAACACCATCCCTCAAAACAAACAAGCATGTCACCATCCAGAGGAACCTCAGAGGTACGTTCTACCACCTCTGAAGCCAGTACCGAAGCTCGCGCAGAAATACGTTCCTCAACCGCCCTAACCTCCGCCAAAAAAAACATACAATTCCTCTTCTCCCCGGATTCCCCCAATGCTCCTCGACCAGTCCACCTCCGAACACGAGCTCTACTCCGCTCACTACGATTCATCGGAATTTTTGTCTTCTGGCGTATCGTTCGCTATGCAAAATACGCGCTGGTTGGAAGTGTAATGGCTGCAATTGGGGCATCTGCTTTTGGCGGGGTTGTCAGTGGTGCTGCGTTTGTTTTGGCCCCTCCAACCATTATGACGAGTGTTGGGGTGGGATTGATATGGGCGACGGGTAAATGGGGATTCAGAAAGATGAGGGTCGGAGAGATGGCGGCGGCAGAGGTTGGTCATAGTAGGCAAAAAACGGTTCAGGATGGGCAATGGAGAGATGTTCAAGGGCCAAGGGCAGTACCTTGGTGATACCAGTAACATGGATTTGTATGGAATATCGACCTTCAATCGAAGGCTTTGCCGACAACAAGGAACAAATCATGCCCCGATTTTGGGAAGCGGATAACCTCCCTGAACTCGTCACCACCTCGGGAAGACAACTATAGCTGGGATACAAAACTTCAAAACTAATACCATGCTTAGAAGCAGCTCATTGCTTCATTCTAGAAGAAGCAATATACCCAATCATCATTCCTTTTACCCGGCAATTTTGGGGAACTGAGATGGTATTCACAAAACATGGGCTTCTGGAAGGCGCATTCTTCAACCCGCAAAAGTTGCATGAAAAAGATTCGAGGGGTTCAAGGCTCTTTCCAACGCTGTGGTGAGAGTCGCCTGTTCCTAAAATCGGAAGAACCGGGGAGTTTAAGTGTGTAGTTGTGAGGGAGGCACGATGGAAGTCGCCCTGGTCCTCTTGAACTGTAAAACCTCCTTCCAAGATCCAAAACAACCACAACCCCAAGACTTTTAGCAAGCCAGTATTACATATGACCATTGCTTTCATTTCATAACTTATCTCTTACTCGTTCGGCCCATCAATACTCCAAACGATACCAAAAACAGACAACGCTCACTACTACCCCGTTCAAAACAAGCCGCAGCATCACCCAAACAGACATCATGTCATCACAAATCCCCCATCGTCTATCTATACGCCTTCGACCCGCCGTTTCTGCAACTCCATCTCGATCTCCATCACAAATCTTTGACGCTTCAAACCGACCCAGTACTCCATTATCTGACGCGGGCGATAGGAACACAAGTTTTAATGATTTGAGCATTGAATTGCGTCGCAGGATATGGGAAATTACAATGCAACCAAGGGTGGTCGAAATGCGTCCTTGTCGTCTCAAAAAGACACGACTAGAGTTGTATGAGGAAATGATTTTGGAACGACCAAACGAACTGCCTCATTACACCTTTCAACAACTTGGTCCACTCGCAAGGGAAAGATGCCTTGATTTGCAACAGAAATACACAAAAGAGAACTGCGGTCGATCTCGATTAAAAGAAATTCAAAGACTACCGAAATTGGTCAACAAGGCGATCAAAGTTTTAGTCAAAACTGCGGGCGAGGATCCGAATTACCTTTTTGACCTAGAATCTATCATTTCCGCGTTCTTATCGGTCAATATTCCATTGGACTACATGCCCTGTCTACTCGAGATGACTACACTGGAGTTAATTATCTTCGTCAAATTAACATTCCCCTCTGACGTGACTCCTGATTTCAAGTACGAGGATGATTCGGACCAAGAATATGACTACAAATGTCTTTCGAGGGGAATATGGGGGCTGAGAACAGAGACCCCTACCCCAAATATATTATTGGTCTGCCGAGAGTCATACGAAGTTGGAATCCGGCATTACGAAAGATGCTTCCTCCCACATCAAAGTGCCCCAGGAGCTTGGTTTGATCTTGAAAGGGACACCCTAATATTCAGATCTGATGAAAACGAGGAAGGGACGCCTGATTGGGCTTATGGCCAAGCTTGGCCCACAGCATACGGGCATTTCGAAAAAACGCTCCGGGACTGCTATGACTATACGAAGCTCGCAATGGAGCTGAAAAATGTGTCTGTGATTGTTCATCCAAGTCTCAAGGCGCTTCATCACGGCTACTACTTGACTTTGTGCCTCGGGAAAGTGCATGAGATGTTCCTGTGTCTGAACAAATGCTCCATGATGCACACACTATACACAAGAAATGACGACGACGTTGAGGAGAGCGCACTCTTACCACTCCTGGACTGTGCTGAAGCTTGGGAATCTTACAATGCTTTAACACCGAGACGCTGGCAGTTCACTCGCAAGCCCTCGATGCAGGTAACTCCCAGCTTAGACGACCTACCGGCAGAGTACTTTGTACTGGATATTGGAGATAACGGGTTGGTATGCGCATCGTGGACAAGAGAAAATGACAAAGGAGTCTTTCGAGAATTCAAATTCTTCGACGACATCGTTGCTGCCAGAAAGTTTGCCGCACGGAGTGTGAAACTTGTCGTGAAGAAAAAGCCTGTCGTACCCGTTCCGAGAATCATTTTGAACACCAAATTCAAGGCGAGAATGAAGGAAATGGAGTGCTCTGCAGAGTTTTCCACTGGAGATACGGGTTGTGTAAATTCTGATATGGTTAGGTCAGAGGTCGCGTCGACTGCTAGTAATGGTTCGAAGTCTGATTATGGTACACGTACTCCTGGTCCTCATGGCATGGAGAACAACAGCAATCCTTCTCGTAGACAAACGAGATCCATGACCAAATTGTGGTCTGGTGATAGCGAAGCAAAAATGACTGAGTAAAGGGAGTGGTGGGTATTGTAGAGAATGTTTTGTTTACTTTCCCCTTTAGCGTTGGTAATTGTAGCTTTTAGCGACCAGAATACAGATTTGGAAAGACTTTTACTTTACTTTGATTTTGTGATAATGAGGGCGATGATAAAGTGCTTTCTGAGCCTGATTGTTGTTGCAAAGATTAAGAAAAGCGTCTTTCAACATGTTGACATTTAATGGCCACCGAGTAAGTCATCTAGCTAGCTCCGCTCCTTTTGGACCAGCGTGTTGTAGGTTGCTCTGTCTAGCCTTGATACATGTATCAGCTATCTCTATCTTTGTACATCCGCAGATTAGTGAATCAAAATCTTCTGTCCAGAACCACATACCCCC
>LT855416.1:1391328-1452421 GCA_900184765.1 Hymenoscyphus fraxineus
CAACCTGCATTGGCTCATAAATCCCCCTGTTTCCTACGATAAGTCTGGAATATGCAAACACAACGTTTACGACTCATCAATATTTGCCCAAAGGCGATGGTGGTTGTGCTGCTTTGAGGTATAAAGGTGTTGTTTTGTTTGGGTGCCGGGGTTTAGCCTGTTAGCGTGACTGTTTTGATGGGGCAAGGAGAGGGGTTCGCGTATTTTGACTGGATGATGATGTGAATGCCCCAATTAAGTGCGCGAGACCACCTCTATCTATCGCTCTACGGGCTTACAGTGTATTAATTCCAGCATGTTGTTAATATGACTGCATGGACGTGTACCATTACCCCACAAGTGTTGTTCTTGAGGGATGTTCACAGCATTGTGTGATTTCTCTGCGATTACAAGTTGATCTAATCTCTCTTCCCATTGAATGTGTCATCAAGACACCCACATCAGGCATTAAGTAAACTGCCCAGTCTGCCCTAGAATCTGTACACAAGTTCTGCTCAGGTTTTACATTTCTGCTCTTCCCCCGCCAGTTCTCAACCATTTTCTAAGGGTGCCAATCTCTGTGTTGTTGCACTAGACTGCTTAAATCCATTCATTTCCATATCCCAAGCCAGAATTACCAAGCCATTTTTCATGGGAGCCGCTCTTGATTAGCATTAAGCCTGCTTGAGTTGTCCGCCATATTCACATCCATACCACTTTTCAAGAAGATGTCCATTTCTGCTGCTTGTAAAGATCTTTGTTACCCCAAGTTTGTCACCAAAAATCACCTGTCACCAACGTTTCTTAGAAAAACTTGATTCCTAGTATTTGTCACTAAGCCTGCTTGAGTGTAGATTGATAAAGCTATCCCATCCAAGTTTCTCACGCCGCTGCCTGCAAAAGTCATCAGGATTTCAATACTTTTGAACCCAAGTCCTGCTTGCGTATAATAAACGTCCTTTCATATCATGGTCCAGCCAAAAGTTTCCAATTTATCCCTTGGTGCCCTCACAAACTTTTTGAAGTCCAGCTTGCGTGTTCATACCCCGTCCTCACCCCATTCTCACTACCGCCTGGTCTAAGTCTCCTTCAGTTCTCTTCTATCAGGTTCTTTTCTTTTGCACCCTTCATTACATTCCTTGTGACCGCAGTTATCGCATTTCTCGCCCTCCTCCTCCAGACAAATCATTACATGCTTGCATTTACAGCATGTCCATTTTGTATGTGCGAACTTGCATTTGTCGCAATTACCATCAGGCCCATGACCACATCTGTCAGGAATAATTCCATCAGCCCAACAGGTGGTACCAGGTGACGTATGGCCACACCGACAACATCTCATCAAGATTCCAGTTGAACGTCGCCTGTGACGCTCTAATTCGATTGCTGTTTGTGGCATTGCTTCTCGTTTGGTTTGAGAGCTACTTCTTTTGAGGTTGTGGTTGGTTAACTAGTTGAGAATGACTCAAAGTCTTGGAGATTTCTGAGATGAGGTCTGCGAAATACGTAGGATGGTTGTGTCAAAGCGTGTTGCAGTGTATTGTGAGTTGTTTTATGAGGTTTTCTCGTGAAGATGTTTGGAATGAGGTTTGTGAAAGAGGCGTAAGGGTGGTTTGTAGCAGATCGTAAGTTTTGTTATTAGGTTATCTTTTGTTGAAGTTGTTGAAGTTGGAGCTTCAAGTAGGAAGCAAGGCGGCTCTTTTATAGACCAGAATTCGTACAACATCCATTCAGGCCTTATACGTCCTCTTTCCAATTCAAAAATCAATAACAAGCTTCATAAGACAACTGGTCATCTTCAGCTTGCTGCCCCATCGGGTCATCATCTGTGAATTTTCAGAAACTGATAAGGTTTACAGATAATCCCAACGCTGCCTGTTTAAAAGGTTATTGGAAAGCCGTAATCTTTATAAGAAGAACTTTACTCATTTTCAATGCCATATACGTTAATATCAGCTCATAATAACAACGGTATTCACAGTAACAAGCAATTTCAAGAGATGTGTTATATCATCCAATACCATGCGAGCTGAGTTCAGAGTATTCCAGGTTGTATTCTGAAGCGTTTTGGTCATACTCAATTGAGCTAAGCGAGACCAGTTCCCAAAGACCTTATGTGAATGGAATCTATTGGCACATGTTTGCTTCAAGATTAAAAAGCAACAGACATGTTCCTGGATAGCTCCTCACATTAGACAGCATTCCTGTTCTCATATCAATAGATATGGTCATAACTTGGGATACCCCCAACATTAATTATGCTATTATATACCCTAAAGGTCTCGCACCACTGCAGTGGTTATAAGAATCAGGTGGGATAATTGAAAGTTCTAATTTTCCATTTATGTGGGTTTACTAGAATAATTGAGTTACCTCTGCCAGACTTTCAGTATATTCATTTTTATAGTGTGTCCAGATTAATGACCAGGGATCTTACATATTGGCGTCCTTGACAGCTTGGTTTGTTGGGAAAGTGGTGCTTTGATGATTTGAAATACTAGAGGGGAATGGAATTCAGTGACTGCTGAGTCTTCGTGTTTTGTCACAGCGATGTTTTACTGGGTTGAGGCTGACATAGTGTTGCGGGAATAGATGTGATTGTTGGTATTGATTGTAGCGTTTGGGGTGCTCAACTAGGCAGCAAGGAGGCTCTTCTATAGACAACGACTCGTAGACTATCTATACAGACTCTCCAAGTCCTTCTGTCAATCACAAAATCGTCGACGAGGTTATTGACACATATAATCACCTCCTGTTTAGATTGCACTTCATCGCCTCATTCCCCATTGATCTCTAAATAGAAAGCATGAAGTAGCAAGCATTCCAATTTTCAGCGACTTACATAGTTATGTCATTATTATTGTGGTTACGAATGGCCTTGATAAGACTTCCAAGGAAAGCCTCTCTTTCAAATGGACGTCAAACACCAATATGACACATACGAATGTGCAATCTAGATTCTCACACCATTTTCGAAGAAGTTCAGCCCACAATCGCAGTAGCAGCCGAGCTTCAACCATGCCGCTTCTCACACACAGCCACGCCTGTCACATTTGTGTTCGTACAGGGCGCATATTCTTGGTCTATCACGTCTCATATACATTGTCTTCCAATCACACTGGCAGCATACAAGGTGAGAAAGTACAGAGGTACAACTTTGTACGCTCAAGCATGAAACCTGACAGTTCAGCGTGAGTTAATAGAGGCATCTTCGTTCCACCTTCCCCTAACGATAATTGTGCTCTCTACAGAATTTGCAGTAGAAGAGGGTACAGTATGGATCAACGTTGTGACATTTTTGTTTGTTGGTTTTCTGAGGACTTGAAGTGGGTTCTCTCTGACTTGATAGTGCCGCTGAGTGCTGAAGATGTAGTTTTTCTTTGCGGAGTGCGCTTCTTGAGTGGCCTTCTTGAATGTCGATGTGTAGTTTGGTGTTAGAGATTGAGCACTCTCCAAGGAAGCGAAGCCCTTCATATAGTCTGCTTCGCAGAATATCCATTCAGAAGCTCTAAACTTTTCACATTCACACGCACGCAAACACTGTCAATACTAAGCCATTTGAGCATGGGATACCGATAGCTTATTCACATAAAACTTCACTGAAGATATCTCGGGCTGAATCATTGGAAACTATCAAAACTCTTTTCTTTTATGACGGTACATGGTTCCTTCTACGGCACACTATTACAACATGCTGTAGACGGGTAAAGTCCAGCATTTCGCTAATCAGTCAATCGCTGTTTGCTCCAGAAAGAGTATTTCAAGGGACTCTCCTATTTCTGCTAACTTTGGTTTTACATGAAGTCATAAATTGGTATGGAATTTGTATGGTCCGTTAGGCATATGTACTCATCTCTCAAAAGCTTATCTGGGCTCATGAGTCTAGTTAGGTAATTACATTAAGCAAAACTGTCCCCTAATATTAGTCCATTCAGGATGACCAAAAGTAGGCCTAGGAAACACAGTAGCCAGAACAGAAACCAAATCATTCACCACAACACTATCACCTTGAATATTCACAACTATCACAATCAAGCTCTGCCTGCAAAATATAAAAGCCAAACTACATCTAACAACAAAAAACCCTTCCCTATCACAAACTACTCCCCTGATACTCCAAGACGAGGTGGCGAGATATACATAACAGAGAAACATAAAGGTTGCTGATCGAACAGGAAGTACATCGAAAACCCCCCACCAAACACAGCAAAATGGGCAACGGCGAATCAAAACCCAAGGAGAAACCCATGGTCAGAGGTTACGCCAGAAGACCTGGAGAGTGGAAGCCTTGGAAAGTTGGCTTTGAGATTAGGGATGAATTGTTGGATCATCCGAAATGGAGAGATGGTAAGTTCTTCCCTTTTATTCGGATGAGAAACGAGCTGTGAGGGAAGTACAGTCTTGTCGAGAAGTTATTATCTCGCATGGAAGGTTCTTAGGTGGGACAGTGGGAGAAGCGAAACTTGAGAATAAGCGAGGTCTCAGGGGTCGTTCACTCCTTCACTCCTTCACTCTCCCGTCATCTACCATAATTCTCCACTCTACGTTTACGATCTCCACTAACTTCAATATAGCACCTGAACTGCCACCTCGAAATACGAAAGCGGAAAAGCTAGAGAAGGCCAAGAAAGAAGCTTTTGAAAAGGGCTTTTCGATAGGTGTTCAACAAGGTCAAAGACAGGCTGGACGTGGCAGAGGGGGGCCACCAAGTGGAATGAGTAGAGGTGGCGGTAGTATGGGTGGTGGGCGTGGTATGGGAGGCGGTAGAGGACCTACTAGCTACAATCCTGGCGGTAGTAGTAGGATATGATGGCGAAGCCTCGACTGGAAATCTGGACTGAGAGGTTGGGCTGTTTGGGGGCAGATTTGGTGGTGTTTCGGGGATGATAATTGATGAAATACTGAGATACAACATAATGGACAGGGAACGTATATATAATGTGAGAATACGTTGGATTATTGAAAGTTGGTTGCCATTATGAGTTGTGTTGGAGTTTATTTTAGTTGGATTGTGATTTCGACAGTGGGTAGAAGGTTGTAAATATAATAGGGCTACTAGCTTAAGGGAATCACGCTTTCTCTTCGTCAGATCCCGAAAAAGGATTACAAGACAGAACTTGAAGCTCTACATGGTAGATATAATAATAATAACTCAAGAGAAACACGCACATAAATTCGACTCAGAACTATGAATCTCTAGGTAGTCAGTCCATTTAACAAACTTTTGAAGAGTTAAATTGACTTCGTAAGAGATCCAGTTGTTATTCTGCGTATCTCATAATATATTATGATGCTAAAGGTCTAGCATAAGTAATATAAATATTTCAGTTATACAATGCCATTAGGATAATAGCAACTTGACTTCCTACTTGGTGGTGTCCAGAGCAGTGACTGCATCACTTATCATTTTAGCTAGCTTGGATCATCTTATGACACAGTGAATCACTGGATTACTTTGAAGCAAACGATGTATGTGTAGTTACCTGAAAAATAAGCGAGTGAGTGCTTCCAGTACAGTCAAAAGTACTGAGAATGATGGACTTCATCTGAATGTGACCGCTTTTGATTTGCTTTCGCGTTCAGTGGATCTTTCTGAAGGAATAAATGCAAAACCACATTTCAGTAAATGAATGACCACCATATCTTTGTACAGTCTCCCAGACCAACTTTCAGTCCACACGAAACAAAACCCAATCTCAACTCCCAAACGAAACAACCTCAAAAGGGGCAGGTAACACAACCCACAAAATCCCTCACCTACCCTGCATCCAAAGGGTACCTCCCCAGCCAACGTAACATCGCGGCCCTCCAGCGCGAAACCCAAGAACCAAATATCTCACATAAGCTCCCTACCAGCCCTTACCAACCTGATCTCGATCTGCGTTCCTCGCTCTCCAGATTGCAACCCTACCTGAATAGCTACCCCCACGAACACCTATTCCCAGCATAGCATAGCAGCACATGCATTGGTCCATACCGAGGACCTCCTCTATTTCCCTTGTCCTTGCACTACAACCTGGGAAGATGGAAAGGGCTGGAACATTTCCGGCTGCCCCGAGAGCTGAGGGTGTGAGATGATGTCAGATTACGCTATACTTGTGGATGGAGATGGGATATTTTGGGTGAGTGATGGACAGGAGGGATGGGAATCCTTTGAAGAAAGGAGAGCACGAAGGGACGCCACAAGCGTAGAGACGAAACGAAACGGGCCGTTGCGGCCTGAATCACCTTTACTCGGGCCTGTGAGGATGAGGGGGGTATAGGATAGGGGTGAGTGTTCTAGAAGAATGGGATTGTGGAACGTTGGTGTTGGTTGGACATCTATGGATTGAAACGTATGGGTGCTGGATGGTTTATTTGTTGGATAAGGAGGACCGAGGAAATCGACCACAGAATTTAATTTCCTATAAAACTCGGAAAGAGATACATACCATACACCTGCCTACAGGTGCACCAATTAATCTTACCTTCAATACGGAGTATTCCCTCCTAACTCACCGCACTTTACAACACCACTTCCTCCAAACAATACTGTGCAATATCTCATAACAGAAACGCCACCACCCTTCAACACCAAACAAGCTATCGAAAAAGCACATACAAGCACTCATCCTATATATCGGGCAACAAACGCATAAAGCATGAACGGATCGACGTTGTTTATTCCTCCTTTTCTCGTGAATATTCGTTTTCCAACCAAAAAAAGAACGGTGGCTGAAAAACAATACAACCTTCCCTTTTCCGCCTTCCCAAATCTCCTTCCTACGCCCGAGTTATTCCCTTTCAGCTATGGAAATATAGAGATTTGTAATCTAGCTTGAAATAGAGAGCTGCACAACCAATTTCCAACCAGAAGAGGAGGGATATGGAGAGATAGATTGTTATCCACGTGAGAGAACAATGAGATGAAAAGAAATCTCTCAATTAGGCAATAACTCAGTCCAAACCAATAGCTCAGCACGAGCCGAAGATTAAGAATACCGTGCCTCTTTCCTACTTACACTCGCGCACTCCAACCTCCCCATACGGGGGTTTTTACGTCAAGTTAGACTCACTGGAATCTCCCTATTGCGTGCACATCGCAAGCGCGCCCAGTCCTTCAAGGAGGGTATATGTCCTCCAACTATACATAGCGAAAACCAGTATTCAGAGATCCGTGATTGGATCGGGGGGTGGATCGATGGATCCGTATCCTGTCTGCTTATCGTTCTGCCCCCGCCCCGACGAAGAAACCTGGACGGGGAAGGGGTGGAACGTACAGGGATGGATGTCTTGGGGGTTGGGAGGTGGAGGGGGATCATGTGAGGGTAGGGGTTTTTTTGTCTTGGGGGACTAGATGCTGCTTTTAGGTGATGATGAGGGGGATGGGATGGGATGGAAGTTGACCAATGGGATGTTATACAGTTCTATCTAAGGTTTATTTTGTTTATATTTTGTTTATTTCTCTTAGGTAAACAACGGAGTGTAAGATTACGGAGTAGGCTTTGTAGTGGGGAAGAAGGTATAAACGAGACGTTTTAAATTAAGATGGCGCGAGATATACCTTCTAGTTTCCAGGCTTCCAGCGAGCTAAATGCAAGAAACGCAAAATGTCTAAGACAAGATTAGACGTGGCCAACGTCCATCATTTCTTTCCGTCACGAGAGTTTTTGATAGAGCAAGATGTTGGGTCGCAAACGGACTGTGATTCGTCGAGGCACGTATAGTCGATCTACAAAGGCTATATCAAAAGAGGACGGAACGGTCTAGATTTAATATGACAAAAGTGGTCTTATTTTTTTTCTCGTCAAGCGCGTCTTTTTTGATGACGCGTGAATTAAAGTTTGTAGGTCTCGGAAGAGGTTAGATGGAAGCTTTTTATATTGGAAAGATGATTTCCAATCCTTAGGTTGCGCCTACTCGGCACATTAGGTATTACTTCCAAGACGCGGCGAAAAGACGGCTTAGGTACCCAAAATATCCCCAAAAAGCAATCGTTCGAACCCGAAGGCTTTCGAAGGCTTGATTTCTCCCAAGTTTGAGACAAAAATAACGGGCGGAAATTTAAATCTTGTTGCTCGGACTATTGCACAGTTGTGACATCTGGGGAATTCTTTATGTAACCTACCGGTACAAGTTTCCAAAAACGAAACCGTCAGGTGGAAAAAAGTGGGAGTTCGAATGAAAGCGAGGCGGTTGGATTTTATGCGCTTGGGGCTTGTGTTTCGTAATCTTGGTCACTACTTTCAATTTCGTTCCGAGCTTGTTCTGGTTGTGATTGATAGCCATTGCAGGATGTTTCTCTAGCGTAGGATATGCTCTCTTTATTTAGTAGCATCTGATTTCCTGGTAGCGTAACGGCTTTGTTTCTGATATTGCCTTGGGTGTTTCTGAGTTGTGATGTCAAAAAAGAGAGCACAGTGAGTGCCCGTCGTGTAGAGTCAGATCTAGATCTATTGAAGGAACGACTTCCACGGTTCCGCGAGATCGTTGCTCTTCGATGCTTAATTGGTGGAGTCGGAGAAGCTCACGGGCACTCTTCGCTGTTAATACTTCGTAATGAAAGATTTTCACAGATTTTCGCAATTTATGGAGAGAGTTAGGATGGAAGGAGTAAAGTCTCCTTGACACTTTTTCCTTTTTCTTGGATGCTCATCATGCTCTCGGTCGGACAATCGTCCTTTGCCGCTGTAGACGACCAGATCCCGAATTTGAGTTCTTATGGTTCGATTGAATTCGCATTAGTTCATCCGGGTTTTGAGTGGCTTTGTTGGCGCGGTTTAGTTGCTTCTCCAGGCCAAGGAATGTCCTTGCTGCCAGGAACTTGCAGTGAGGGAGGCTATTTGTGAGGATGATGTTGACGCTTGCTAGGGCCGAGTTAGTAGTTGGAGTCCAGGTCGCCTGCCTGGTGGTGTCTTTGGTCAGGGACTCAGGGGACAAACGTTCAACGGTGATGCGGACGAGAGCAGCGGGACAAGGGCATAATCAAGGTTGATTGCGTCCACCTCCTTGCCTTGCTTCTCCGCCGTTGAGAGAATGGATGGCATGAACCCTGCCCTGGAGCGGGAGCGTCGCTGCGTCGCATCTTCAGGCCCCAGGACCGTTGAACCAAGTCAAGCGCAAGTGGTTCCGTCCAGACTTCTTCATAAACGAGCGTTTGGTACCGTGGAGACCACCTGCAACTATTGGCTCTGAGCCTTGCCGAACCTTTGTGAATGGAGGTACGAACACTCCCTCCGTATGCTATATCACGGCATTTTAATTGCCTCTACCCGAAGCCTCCAAAGTCTCAAAAATACGTGAGTCAGATACAGTAGTGGTGACATTTCCAACGGTAAATGCAAGGTTTGGCCGAGTTTACGAGACTGCAAACCAGACTACCGGACAGAGCTAAAACATTCAACGATGAGAAGGGGTCCCATCGCCAACCAGAACCAGCATGAAGAAAAGCTGCTGGAGGGTCGAGGAGATCGCCCGACCGGGCACCGTGGCCACCCATCTTCATCCCACCATCATCAACCCTCAAGGAAGTGGAAATTCTCCGATCTACCAGGCAAGGCCTCAACTCCTTGAGGGTAAGGGAAAGCAGCCTTACGAATGATTCACGATGCCGGCCATCTTCAATATCGATTGCCGGCAGGCTCATGGGTCAGCGGCAGACTATGGATACTCTTCGACCAAGACGAAGTCGAAGTATATAGCTTTAACATGAACCTCGCCCAAGAGGCGGCCGACGGACCTGATGATTCCCCAACTTCCCACGAACGCAAGCTGTGAGGTCGGCAGTTGGGATAGACTCCAGCTCCAAACACCATCTTCCAAGTTCCCAGGAAACGTACGAGAAAAGTGTCTTATTCCGGGTAAAATGGTGCGGACGGGGGGATGATTGGCCAGATGAGGGTGATTCGACTTTGCTGAAGGACGGCTAAGAGTTCAGCATGACACATGCTTTTCGCAAGAACCATCTCTCAGATGAACGGCCGAGAAAATGGAAGCGGTGAAAGTGATTTGGGAGCTCAATATCCTCGGACTTAAGACGGGAGCCAATCACCTTGCGATATCTCGTTCGCTAAGTCTTCATCGGGGGAACTGTAGTGTGTTTGAAGCAGTTCATCTGCAGTGTTCTATCACATCATCGTCTGCTTTGCAGGTCTTTCTGCTTCCGGGTCCTATGTCAGCCGGCGCCACAAGTGAGACGGTGAGGTTATATTGTTGACGACTTTTGTGTTTGTTGCATGAAGAGTATGTGTTCTCGACGAAGCAGCACGGCCAGCCAACCCATCACGAGTCACGACGTATGTTTTGTAAAGGCACGACGCGAACTGGGAGTCTGGGACCAAGTTGGCAGCACCTCGTGTGCTCACTGCTCACTGCTCATGCTGCGAGGCGGGGGAGCACGAAAAAGCATGAGCAGGGCGCCAGGCACCCTTTTTCTTGACTTTCCCCACCATCCATATCCACCCTCCACCCCCCACTCAATGGGGCCCCGAGCTAGAGTGGAGTGGATGCCGCCCTGCCTGGGCCTGCCGAACGGATCGCTGCTCCAAAGTCCCTCGTTTCCCGACTTCCAACCTCCACCGATGACTTCCCCTTTGGGCAACTCATCTCCGGGGACCGTGTATGGGTTGCTTGCGCGGCCAGTCTTCATTGAGCCAGGAGCTGAAGGTGGAAGAGAGATCCCGGTGGCGTCGACCAGTGAGTTTCGGGAGAGGCCAAGACGTCGGCTTTTGCGATTGGACCTTAGCAGCCGTCTTATTGCAGAGAAGGGATGGGAAACAACGGAGAGCAAGCCGATGATGTGGTGATGTAACGCAGCAATATCCATCTCTGAGGAGAACGAGCACGGGGGGCAGATCTGATTCCATGTTCATCTTCATATGATAGAGAAGTCGGTGATCTTTCTCATGACTATTGCGCTTGAGGTGGGGGTGACAGTACTAGTCTGGACTTGCAGTTGAGGAGAGAGATGAAAACTCGGTAAAAAGGGGAGGGAGAGGGCGAGGAGAGGAGAGGAAATTGCAGCCCCTTCAAAGGAGCGAAAAGACGAGGAGAGGAGGAGTAGCAGGAGACGAGAGAGAGAAACGCAGACTGAAACAAGCCGCAAATGATGATAGATTAACGCTGAATCTCAAAGAGTGATACTTGGTAAATTCAATACAGTCTGGACGGAGACCCCGTATTGTATTGCATAGGCAGTCTGATATTTATGACGGCAAAAAGTCTATCAAGGAAGCATTACTGTAACTTTCTATCAAGTAAACATTACTGTATATATAGAATGATACTCGTACAAACACAAGCACGAAACAAGCGAGACGAGACAGGCTAAGTGTAAACATGGCTGCTACTGGAACTGCCACTACCGCTGCCCCTTTCGTCCCCCCTTTTTAAGTGTTTGCGTTTCCGCCCCCTGTTGAGGTTTGGAGTTGTGGAGTGCCGTTCCGTTGTGAATTGCCAGTTGTGGTGCCATCGCAAGCTGGTCCCTGACATCACCAGCACTTGTTCTCCGCGTGTCTTGTCTCACGAAGTATTCGTGAGCCCGAGTATTCGTGAGCCCGAGTATTCGTTCTTCAGCAGCAAAGATTCCTCGAGACTTCTCGAAGTTCATCCGCTCTCCAGGCCCAGGACCTTACTCCTTACTTGCTCTTGCCCCTCCTCGGTAGTCCAGTGCCAGCCAGTAGCTCTTCCTTGTCCTTGTGCCTGCCCGTAACCCGTTGGACTGGTGGACTGCAACTGCACCCGTTCACAACCAACGCAACGGTCGAGTCCAGGGCCCCTTCCCCTTCCCCTTCTCCCCCTTCATTATACTTTGTATTCGTAGTATTGTGACAATCGGTTCCTGCTGGCATCCATCGTGGCATCCATCGCCTGCAAGATCCCCAAGGCTTTACGGATACTTCCCCACGAAATCTGTACATCCCATCCCATCCCATTCCATCCCATCCACCCCTCAAAAACTGCCAGGCGAGCCAGAGCCAGAGCCAGAGCCAGGGCAAGCCCAGTCAGTACCCTCTCTTCACTCTGACCCTCCCTCCCCAATCAAGCTTTTGGCCGCCTCTTCAGCCCTCCCTCTCTTCTGCATTGTTCCAGCAAATCCACAGCCCAGCTACTGGTACCTAGCTACCTAGCTATAGCCCTACCTAGCTACCTAGCTACCTAGCCACCTAGCCAGCAGAGGCAGCGCATCAGCAGCATTCACCAACCTAGCTCAGCACAAGGATTGACAGCGGGTGCAAAGCAGAACCCCCTATCCTTGCCTACCGCTAAGCTAAGCTACCCGCACCGCAACCGCGACCGCATGCGACCGTTGAACTACCCAGAATTGACATGGTCCTAATTTCTTGAAGCTATTCCCGCAAAGCGACAGCGACACTTCGAGAGTGATATCGTGGTGTGATACCGTCGTCGCATTGCCCTCCAAACAACTTGTGTGACAAGAGCCGCTTCACAGCTTGCACACGTGCCTTTGATTAGAAATTAAAATCCATTATCGCCGCCGGCAAAAGCGTGGGCGCATTACGAAAATTGGGAACTCCTGTTGGGCCGTAGCCGTCAATAAAAATTCACTCGGCTACGTTTAAGGGCAAAGACGCGACTGACCTTCGACCCTCGACTTTCGAGAATCAACACCTGCACCAACACAACTCCCATCCACCTCTCTTACACCACCACGACTACCACCGCATCGCATCTACCATCGCATCCTCATCCTCATCCCCTTTCATCTAACCTCGACTCAGATCTCCACGGCTCTCTGCTGCATCAAAGGTAACATTCCCTCTCTCTTATTTCCCATAGTCCTCGGTCGCTGGTGGCCATGATAGTGGCAGCGGAATCGTCGCCTCCTCGACCACAGTCTCACGAACACCGCGTCTGAGCGCCCGGCCACGACGGAGTAGACCTGTACCTGATGGCAAATCTCATACCGGACCTCTCTGTCTACGCGATCCATCCTGGCACCGGCACGACCACCACACAAGTACCACCACCCAACGTGCCGATCCTCTAGCCATGAGGAACGCGACTACTACAGAGAGATCTGAGCGAGAAAACATATCGTGGCTCCGTCGTGGCAGCAACCCAATTCCGCATCAGCCCTACCAGTCTTCGGTCTGCGCAAACTCCCACGCACATCCTGCTCACGCAAGAGCAGGCGAGCTGAGAGGGTGCTTTAAATTGGACTCTGAACCTGGCGCTGACTTGTGTATCACCCAGACTCGATAATTCCAGCTCTCGTTCCGACTGCTGGTACCCTTCTGCCTACTCGTACATACATACAACCTTACCTTTCACGTTCCCCAGCGGCATCTGTGCCGCGAAGACCCCGATAAGCCCGAACTTAGTTTCGACGCCGACGACGCGCTAGTCGAACCCTTTTCGATCCGATCATCTGGACTCGGGACTCGATAATCGTGACATCAACCGGGTAGAGGGTTTTCGAGAAGGCCTCACAAGCTCTGCAATCAAGAGGGAGTGCCTGCTACAGTTCTGCAACAGTCCCGTACAACCTTCACTCTATCTGCGGACTATCTCACCCCTCGTAACACTGGCATCGTTCAGTTGGACATCTTCCGCATAAACGGAACAATTTGTTGATCACGCACCCTCTGCGCGCTGTTCTTTGCCGTCCAGTGAATTTCTAGAGAAACTTTCTGCCATACCTCAAGACGAATTACAGACCGAGGAAAAGCTGAAGCGCAGAACTCTACTTCATATCCCGTGGTACCGACCGACCATATCGCTCCGGTGTTCTGACAATCGCCACAGTGGTCAATTGTAAGAATATGGTGAACTGAATACCGCCGATTGACCATGCTTATTCTTTTGACAGAAAACTGCCGCCAGGCGCTTATGCCACTTACCCCACATATTCTGAACCCCCAAAAAGTCTTCCGACGAACCGACCAACCTTTGCTGGTACCGCCTAGCTACAGAAGCTAGGACAACGATCTAAGATCTAGTACTAGGTATGTTCAGGACCTAGTCCCTCCTTCTTTCCTTGTATCCCATCCTTTCTTGTGCAGCAGAGATATCTGTCGACATGTCGTGAATGACGCTTGATTACCCTTGTGTTCTCCCCACTGGGCGGATGGTCCTCATCGTGTAAGCGAGGTGTCATCCACACCCAAGGCTTGCTGCATGACCAGCTTCATCCCCTGTTCTACTCGCAACCCTCCCCATCTCCTTAATTAATGTGCCGAAGCCTGCACTCCTTGGCGTGGTTGAGGGTGTCCTGCCCTGGCAGCATGCCCATCAACCACCCATGCCTGTATATTATGTCTCCAAGCCCCTCGACCACCACCCTTTCAAATACCTGGTTCTTCTCTACAGACGTTTTTCTTCGTGGAATTTCCCAGCTTCTCTTCAGCCTCGTCCCAAGTTGCGTTACGTCATTCTTCTGCACACCATCTGCTGCACTTGCACTGCACTCGAGGTCATCCAGCGCTTTTTGTATGCAACTTCCCTCTGCGTGCGCATGAACTAGTCGGGGCCCGTCTGCACGATGCCTACTATCCATCTTATCATCTGGCAACACGAAACTGACGCGAGAAATAATAGGTCGAAGTACGGATAACAACGGCAAGGCACTTCAGACACAATTTGACATTTCCCCAGAAAGTAAGTTTATCCTTATTTTTCGTTTGTCTTGGTGTTCCCAGTTCGTCAGGATCGCAGTGGCCAAAACGTGGACTCTTCTCTGGAAGACGCCCGCAGGTCCATTTGGGTAACGCTGAAGACCGCTGTTGGCTGCTGTGTACCCGACCCCAGCACGTATCGACCAACGTCGAGGGAATCTGTCATTATTTGCCCAAGTTTGGGATACCGAGTAGTGTGAGCGCTCGATTTCTCCGAACTTGATCAGATAACCTTAATTCTTTTCGATTCATGGGGCAAGTGTCGGTTCCAGATTACATTTCAACCAAAGAAGGTTGCACCGTCCCAATCTTGTACCACTCCGAACCTGCCAGCATCCCCGACCGTTGGACACATTTATCTCGAGACTGCAAATCACTGAGAGACTCGGAATGGGTCATCCCGGGGCTCGCAATCGGGGATATGGCAGCTTCAAACTGGTGTCTCGACCCAAGAAAAGAAATTCGAGAAGATGTTTCCATGCTTTCCGTGCAGCAACTGCATCGATTCATCTCCTCAATTTCAGCGTCGGCCCCTGTGTTTCCACTGACCGATCGACCCCGGGGTTGGAAATCATCTGGATTCCGTTCTATTTTGGTCGCTCGGTGCGCATCATGCGTTTCGACGATCGCATATTTTGCGATGTCACCAACATTTTCGAAAAGTGGCTAATTTTGAGTTAGGGGTCTGATATTCACGCGTCTCACTTGGTCTCAAGAAGCCCAACATATCAAACCTCGTTGGAGCGTAATTGGGCCGAATACACTTATTGTACCTTTTCCGAGTAGTAAGTTGAGACGGCAGTTTCCCCCATCATTACCCTCGTAAATGCGCACAGATGTTGCAAGGCAAGGGCATGAAGGTCCCTTGTGCCGGCAGGCTTGTCGATGTGCTTGCAGGATTCTCAACGGCAATGTGGCTGGAGGGTCTCTGGTAGACAAGGTGGGCTAACAGACGCGCAGGACAGGCCTCAGAGATGGCTCACCGTCAGAGCGGAGGATACAAAGAGGAGCCCGGGGTGGCCGTTGCTGGTGATCACGTAAGTTTAATTTCCCTTTTTGTGCGCACATTGTCGAATCTTTCTATCTTGTTTTTCTGAACATTGCGTCGGACTCTCTCCCTCGCGATTGTACGAGTACTCTCTTTGGCAACACGGTCATTATCGCCTCACCACAACTCAAGGTTTTCCCACCTCGCAAACTGCTCTTCTTCTGTTCAAGTGGACCCGATTAGCGTGTGCGGTGGGGCACGCAGATGTGGCTTCGGCGCATACATTTCTATCAGATCACGGGATTCTGGGCCCTCGATTCGACTTTGACAGGCTGAGGAACGTTCGTCAACTCGTTTCACCCTGGATCAGGGTCGAGGCGGGTGAGACAAGGGCTTTGCTTTGCTGCCCAATCCCACGCGGTGCGGCGTCCAGGGCCCAAACCGTGGCCTGCACCGACCTGGGGGATGGAACCGTGAAGTGCAGGCGAGCAAGGTCTCGCTTACAGCAGCATGGAGAGACAACAGGGTGGGTGCATTTGGCGGTGCACTCTGTGGATTTTTCAGTGGTCGCTTTGGGGGTGCATGTGTTGCCTGTAGAGGAGGACAGGCGCTGGAGCACTCAACTGGAGTGACTGAAATGGAGCATTGAAGCACGACTCTGAGCACTAAATCACCACTGGAGCTGCTGTTCGACACCGGACTACTCATGATTCAGTTGTGCGTCGGTCTTGCAATGCCTCGCCGTCGTGTGTACGGATTCTACGCAACGCAGGCAGCACGATTCTTTCCCATCCAACACGCCGTTTGCACGACGATCTCCGAGATACGGGTTTGGTTTGGAGCTGTTGATTACGCTTGTGGACATCACTACATGTCCAACACCACCGATACCGAGGACAGTTGTTTACGGTGCGAATGGTGGAGGCAAAGGCAGCGAGCCAGGAGTCCGAGATTTGAGTACTGAATACAATGTACCCATCGAGTCGCTGCTGGTGGTGGTGGCTTGCCAAGGTGGAAATGGCGCCGCATCCACGCCCTCTGGGTGGCCTCTGGGACATGGTGCTTCGATGGCCGCTTTTGTGCATCTTCCACCCATCGTCACCGCGTCATCTTGCTACTAAAAACACCCGCGCTGTTCCCCAACCAGTGGCAGACGAGTATCCACACCCTCCTCTTGCTGGGCCACACACACACACATCCGCGCCTCCGTTCCCCTTGAGTCTTGGTCCTTGGACATGCTGGGAACACAGCGGGATCCATCTTTTTCAGTCAAAACCTACGGCGACTCGACCCTTGCTCCCGGTCATCAGGCCTTCACGGTGTTAGTCCTGAAGTGGCTAGTCAGTTCATTTCTTCGCCGTTCCACTCTTCCAATTCAAGAGGCCCCGCTCGGCCCCAACCTGGTCCCTCCAGCTATATTTCATTGGGTCCCCCCCTGCTGCCCGGCCTCGTTGTCCACATTATGCGATACCTAGCAACCTTGTCTTCCATGCCATGCGTTGTTGTCCCACCCGTCACCAGCTCTCAACTCGACAGGACAGGCATCGGTTCCCCTGAGTTCTTTAATCTCGACGGGGTCCTGTTCAGCAACAGTATCGCATCCTATTCGCGAATCCTCTCCTCAGCAGCCCCCTGAAGAACGCGACGGGACTTTTATGCAGTTTCTTCCAAGTCGTAATCGGCCTTTTTCCAACCTTCTGCTCGGAGAGCCTTTCGCATCGTCCATAAATTAACCAGCCCTAAACCAAAAACCGTCACTTGCTCGAATTGGCCATCCATCGCCTCTCATCCGCCACCCACGACCGTCCAAATCGTCGCCTCCACTCTGTCACCCCCCTCCCTGGTCATAATAACCACTCTCCGCCGCCTCACATCTCTTGTTCCTCTTTCACATATCCCCCCACTCAGCACATATTTTTATCCTCGCTCTGATCAATCTTGTTTAATCCTCTACTTTATTATTCTCCGGGCTCTGTTGTCTGTGTTTCTTTGCTCCCTGGCCGTTGGCGTATCCGGTTCAGTCAAAAGCGCGAGGCCCCTGGCCAGCATCGCAAAAACTCGGATATTGCCTTGTTCCTTGGCCTGCGATCCATCGTCTGAAGATTTCGTAGGAAAACAAGGCGTCCAACTCGAATCCGGAGGTACACCCTCGCACTCTTTCCTTGTCTTTTTGAATTCACCCCAGTCCTGCCGTATTTCCAGAAGGGTGTTGCTTTCTCCGCTGCGCAAGGCGCATTGTTCAAAAGTAGAAGATCGGACTCCAGGGACCGCGTCTCTCCAGTCTACCCTCGTCGCAAGGATCCACCATCATTCTCCTACATTTCGAGTGTCATAATAAACATCGCGACGCGACTTGATTCTCCTCTTCATGATTCTTAGCTTGCGCCGTTACATTTTTATCGCGTAAGAGTCATATTGCTAATAGATGTCTCCTATGCAGCATCATCCCCACCATTCGCAACAGGGTCCTCCTCCCCATCACCTTCAACAGCCGAGACCCTCGAGCATTGTACATCAACAACACCATCAGCAGCAACAAGCTCCTCCCTCTCAAGCCCAACATTCCAACCCGTATCCTCCTGCCCACGGCTTACCACAATACGCCCAGCAAAGTGCTCCAGGACCCGGTGGACAACATCCCCAGGACGTATCCTACTATCCTGCCCATCCAAGCCCGTACAGCACCCCAGCGTCAGGTACTTATTCTTCCGCTCGTGAGTTGATCCATGGTGGTTTGAGGACCGGAACGTTGTTCGCTAACCATATACAGCACCGGAAACCCCTGATATCATGGCCGCCGCTCAAATGTCGCGCCCATATCCTCCCATCTCCTATCATACTCCACAATCGAATTCTCCAGCATCAGTCGCATCTCCAAGTGCACACGATCAGCGACACAACATGTATGGCGCGCCAACCACACAACTTCAACAAAATCCCCAGATGTACTATGGCGGTCCCCAGCAGCAACAGTACCCACCGCCCATGGCACCTCAGGGCAATTCTCCCTATGGCGCACCGCACCCCCAACAGCATCAACAACAGCAGCAGCAGCATGCGGCAATGACATCTCAGCCAAATCTGTTAATGTCTCAAACTCCTAGCCAACACCAAATGCACCAGCAACCGCAGCATGGCAACCAGCACCCACAGCAGGCCATTACTGGAAGCCCAAGGACCAAAATGGAGCCGCATGTTCCTCAGATGAACCGTCAACCAGCAGCGCCTCTAGGACCTCCTCAACACCCAACCAACGGCGCGCAAATGCAACAGAATAACGTTCCTGGCGCAAGCGGTGTCAACCCCAACGCTGCACCTGGCCCAATTCCTGCCACCACGCCATTGGTAGTGCGCCAAGATAACAACGGTGTGCAATGGATTGCATTTGAATATTCTCGCGATCGCGTCAAGATGGAATACACCATTCGATGCGACGTCGAATCCGTAAATGTCGATACATTGGGCTCCGAGTTTAAGACTGAGAACTGTGTGTACCCGCGTGCTTGCTGCAGCAAGGATCAATACCGAGGCAACCGCCTGGTCTACGAGACTGAGTGTAACACAGTCGGTTGGGCGTTGGCAGAATTGAACCCCTGCCTCCGCGGAAAGCGAGGCTTGATTCAACGTGCAGTAGACAGCTGGAGAAACAGTAACCAAGATCCACGCCTGCGGAGTCGACGAGTTCGGCGAATGGCCAAGATTAACAACCGCAAGGCTGTTCAGAATGCAACTCATACTCCTCACATGGCAGGCCCTAGTGGCGGTCCAGCTGGGATGCCACCAAGCGGCAACATGGGTCCTGGCAGCGCGGCGCAACAGAGCATGCCCAAGCCTAGCATGACCAGTGGCATGGGAGGCTCACAACTCCACCACCACCACGCCCATCCCGACGGAAGTACTCAAGGAGGAGATGAAGTCGGTATGTTTCACCAGATGTGATGTTGTTCTGTGATTATATTATTATCGTGTTATGATACCTTTGTGCGAAAATACCTGTTGAACGGGGGGAAATTTGGAATTCAATTTGTCTATGTCTAAGAGCACTTGTGGCTTCTCCTGTATAATACATATCGCACTTTGGTTGCTTGCCTGGCGTCACCCAATACCCTACACATCATGTCCTGGCACTGCTGTACTGCTTCCCGTCCTTTTCTGATCACTATATTTTTTGCATCGTACTTGTTCGCGTATATCTGTTGAAGTGAGAGGGGCTGACATGATCCTTCGTAATTAGGTGACGATGAATATTCTGCTGATGAACAACACCACCACCATCATCAAGCTCCTAATGGTGCTCCGGCAAATTCTGATGATGGTCGACAAGCTCATGCTTACCCAGGCCAGCCCGGTTCCTACCCTCCAAATCCCAATGCCAGCGGTTCCTCAATGGCACCTTCAGTATATGGTCAACACTCGTCTCAAGGTGCACCAATCCCCGCATCATCGTCGCGATCTCATGGCAAGGCAGAGCTAGATGAGGAAGAACGACTGTCACTCTTTGGTGATATTCCCGAGGCTAAGAAGAGAAAGTTCATCCTTGTCGATGATCCAGGAAAGGGCGGACGAGTTCGCGTACGAGTGACTCTTGATACTGTCGACATCAAGGAAATCCCGGATTCTTTCCGCAAGAGCAACTCGGTCTACCCACGCAGTTGGTTCCCCCTCGAGATGCAAAGCCCTCCTCCCAGCGCACGCGGAAGTCGATTCTTTGAGGGAGATGACGCCGACGAGGGAGACGAGGTCGAGCCGCATGCAGATTCTCGTGGCGGTAGAAAGGAGCGTGGACGCATGTCTGTTACTGTACCGTTGGCCGATGGTGGTGAGGGAGAAGTCGAAGTCCCAAAAATGAAAGCCAGTGTCCGGTCCAAGGAAGTTCGATTGAATGATTTGGGATATCGAATGACATGGCACCAGAGCAGAGTGTTTGCCGACAAGACCGTTTTCCTTCAGAAAGCTTGTAAGTTTTCCTAGTAGTTCCCAGTAATTTTCCCAGCCGGGTACTGACGTTGGAGCAGTGGACTCGTATCGCAACAAAGTACGTTCCACGATGGAAAGTACCAGCAAAGACATTGCGACTGCACCACACTTTGAGACCCGAGTTGGCAAGCGGAGATGGAATGATCGATCCAAAAGAGACCGACGAGATGATGCTTAGCCTTTTCTCAAGTCACGCCCCCCACACGTGATGTTACACCACCTCAATTCAACCTTGCACATACATTTCTTTCTCGAGCAATCGAACGATCAGCATATTTTGTTTCTTCGCCAAAATTTCTCTTCTTTTCTACTCCAGCGCGCATTGCACGATAAGACGACGGTGAAATGTTGATTGAGAGACGACTTCATTACTTTTGATGCATATTATTGCTGCGCCTTTTTTCATTGATCATTCTCATGAGGGCCATTGTGTATTATTGAGATGATCATTTTTTCTTCCCTCTGTTCTCATCTTGCGATGGACATTGCGGGCTTCTTTTTTCTTCCTTGATGAGATACGAAAATTGGGCGGGGTGGTATTCGTCGTTTGCGGACTTTGCGGTACTTTTCTTAGACCAACTCTTTTTTTTTTCTCCCTGCCTCTTTTTCTTTTCTCTCTGTTGCTTTGAGACGGCAAGCTTGGTTGGTATGCGGAATTGCTTCTTAGTTTTCCCGGGAGGGCATGGAAAAGGAAAGGGAAGGGGGAATGGATATGGCGCATACTAAGAGACAAACCGTAATTACATATTAGTGTGATGACGACCTGGGAGAGGTTGAGATGATAGGCTTTGCTTACCTGCTTGCTTGCTTGATAGGAGATGAAAATACATGAGCATTCACATTTTAAGGGGGTTGTGATTACCTTTTTTTGCGTGTGTGATGTGAGTAAACTTGAGTTAGATGAGATTGTTTGTATATGTAGGTGGTTTTTAGGTATTGTAAGATCACTGTATATACGTAGGTGGATACTGAACATTCATGAGTAGTGGAATGTGGTTGAGTTCATAGGGTTTGAATTATGGCGTTGGTTGAGTTTGTCCTGTTGTTGTAGCGCTTGTATCTTAACACCAGCTCGTCGGCTGAGCTCATATCTTTGCGCTCGTCTGGCTCACTCATGACAACTCTCCTGGAATCTAAGCGACTCGCTTAACGTCTTGAGACGAAGACATCTATATTTATGGCTCGCGTGAGTGACAAATGTGAGTCGCAATTGCGCGCCACTAACTCCACTGTATGTTTGTGGAATTTAGCTAACTGGAAATTGGGAATACTCGTTGGCATAGAGAGTAGTATGTATTCCGATCGTACTCGTATATGCAGGAAGATGTAATTTCGTCATACGTATTGAGCAGGCTAGAAGTGGGCCAGGTTTAATATGGTCATTAATCTAATAGTTATAGCAGGAATGTGAGGTGCAGAAATCGATTCAATGAATGTGACCACACCCTCTATCAGCTATCGTGTGGTGATAGTGACAGCATTGTAGTTGGGGGCTGGAAAGCTCTTGGCGGAACTATGGGCACCTTGCATTGCTCTTTGAGAACTCTTACACAATGTCAATAACATGATTAAATTGCAATCAGACTCAGTGTTCTTGTTTCGCCAAGATTGGTGTATATATCGTTATAGAAGGAGGGATTTTATGATGGATGGACACTTTATCCTCGCATACCACGACTGTGAGAAATCAAGTTCTCATTGATTCAAGCCCCAAATGCGGTCCATGGAAGTATGACGATGGGGTTACTTCCAGGTCTGAATTGGCTCATGCCACCTACCACTTAGGCTCTCCCAAATTAAGCAGTGTCACTAACATAAGAAGATACTGTAACCAAATCTAAGATTCAAACTTGGTTTAGGAAAAGAGTTCACAGCTTTATTCGAGATGATTTGCAGATGGGTTTGCGACCAGAGCGTATAAAAGTCAAGTGGGCCAACGATTTACAATTCAGAGATAATTGTTATAGATATTATTAGGCGGATAATACTACATACTTGTACTGGTGATTGTTTCCTAGCCTATTATCTGCTACCATGGTTGAAAGAGGACGCGGTGTATGTCGGAGCGATACGAGTGCAAAGATGGCAATGTGTAGTTCACAAAGAACTTCATTCTGTTCTCTCTGGATCGAGTTGAATTCCTGTGGAATCCAACACCAAGCAATCGCGAATGCCAAATTAAAGGCCGAGATTCCTCCTAAATAGTGGTGGCTAGTAAACATCGAGGCCATTCACCTTCTGATCAACCCCTGCTCATATCGAATGTATTAGAATGACTTCATCAGCATGGGCTCAATCTTTACCAGCCTAGTAGCTGTGGAGGAAGGGATATGTTGATGCAATTGCTGTTCTTCCAGTTGGCACATATCCATGATCGAATAAAATTTACGTAAACGTTCCATATTGTCCGGAAGAAGACCCGTAACTGGTACCAACGTATAGGCGTTCTCAGCCAAGGCTGACTTTAGTGTCGTGTCTTGCATGCATTCGATATCAATTACAGCTGAACTGGTCTCCAGATTTTTGAAGGATATTTGAAGATCAACCAAATCGAAATATGTGTCGAATTGAGCATCTAGATTATGGCCAACAAGGCTCCCAAAATGTCGTATCTTGTCGCGGTTTTCTGATCCGATGAGTCTGACCAAGTCCTCCAGCACGTCATCATCCGCGCGGGGAAACACCAGGATGTCTTTTGTAAAATTCATGGGTATCGTTAAGGAGACAGGTGGGAAGCCTTGATAAACTTCCGAACGCCCATCTCCTGAAAGTGGAGCTCCGACAAATAATGCAGAATTTCCAGATCGTTTTTGGGCCTGATATGCGTCGTATACCTTTTTGGATTCTCGACAAGCATGATAGAGATTGGGCTTGGATTGAAGAGTGTGACCGTAACCACGTGGATGAGCCAAAGGTGGTGTGTAGCTCTTATAATGGAGGAGGATGATTCTTCCAGGGAGTGTTTCAATGGCTTCTTCCCAAATCAACAGTCTGATATCGAACGGTAGTTGAGAGAAAAGGCGAAAGGTGGTGAGGAATTCCGACATCGTGTTATGTAGTGATCAATGTGGATAAGGAAATGGTGGATGGTATTTGCGTTTGCTTCTTAATCTGAGAGATCGTGTTTGAGAAGGATATCTTGGTCCTGAATATGTAAGGTTCCAAGAAAAGGTCCTGATGGCTCTTTTCAGACTTGCATGACAATGAATATGTATGAGCGACAGATTGATTCAGTGAACCTCAGAACAAATAGCCATTACCATGGCTGGTGCAGGCTATTATACAGAACACAATTCACCATGAAAAGGTGACTCTTACCCTTTAAAAGTTGCCCTACTTTGATTCATAGGCGATTTGAACCTAGTACATTTCTACAGTGAAGTTATAAGAACGCTCTTAGGACCAAAATTTCATGGTACTCAAAGTAGCAAGTGCCATTCTCTAGAAAAGGGTCAAGTGAATCGTTTGGTTTGGTCTTTTCTTTGAGCCCAAGGCAGACCAGCCTTAGCCCATACTGTTATATAATAAGTCCCCTATCTGGGTATGATCCCATTTCCTCATTTATTAAATCCCACCCAAAACGAACGGTTACGATCAAGTCTCATCGGAAAATAACCATTGACTGTTTGGGGCATTCCGTAGTACGAACACAATATATATTGTGGATATCGTAACTATAGGATACGCAACCTGCACTTTAGTGTTCTACATACGACAAGCAAACATATTAGGTGAGCTTCTGCTTTCACCATTTCAAGCTCTTGTAACAAAAGCAAGATTCAAGTACTGACATGGAGAAGGACACTAGCAATCAACGTCTGTCACCATTTTTGTTCTTGAGAATCTAAGTGTATGCATCAAACTTACGAAGAACGTTGAACAAGAAAACCAGCAAATGAGAGCTAGAGTTAGACCAGACTTGAGATAAGCACTTGTATGAGAGGTTACATTCAGTCCCTAGATTTGTCAAAATGGGGCGCCGGTGGATTAGGAACAAGGTCAAGGAGCTTAAGGGCCCGGGACAATACCTACGTAAACAAAAGAAAAAGAAAGCTAGAGCTCGCAGACTGAATGATCTCGAGGGGAGATTTCGGGTCGAAAAGAAGGAATACACCACAGGCCCAAGAAAATCAGCGAACGAGGATCCCAACAGGACTTCACCCGGCGTAGTAATTAGTGCTATTGAGTCTTTGACGACCGAGCTCGAGCTCGCTGAAATCAGTCCGACTACCCCACGAAGTCCAGCACACAAGGAACCTGAGGTGATCAAAAAGGATTGCCTAAAGAAAGCAGAGAAATCGAAGAAACCAACGTCCGGAGATGTGGGGGGCAAGTACTTGGCCAGGTTTTTCGAAATCAAGGATAGCTGTGACCTATCCGCACCGCCCAGCCAACCACCCAAAGAGGCGCTCGAGGCGAAGAATATTGGATGTCAGAAGAAAAAGACACCAGCCAAATTGGGTGCCTTCAACAAATTTTGCAAACTTCCGCTCGAACTTCAAATTATGGTTTGGAATTTCGCAATTGATAACCTCCCAGCTCGAGCAATCAACGTCCTCGCACGTGGCGGTGATTACTTTCTCGTTGGCGGCCACACAATACCATTTAGCCTGGGAGTAGTCTGTAAGGACTCTCGGTGGGCTTATAACAAGAGGTTGACCAAAATTCCTGTATCCAGCAGAGGGATGAATAACCCGTTCTCAAATCTGAGATACATCAAGGTTGATCTAGAGAAAGACGTTTTACTCTTTTCCCACAATACCTCAGCCTTCGTCCACTTGCTACCAGATGCGATTACGGCTAACATCAAGTATGTAGGTAAGTGGTCCGGCTGGTCTCACGGTCTTTTCTTCTATCGTTTTGCATTCGAAAACTTTCCGGAAATGAAAGCTGCCGTTTGTGTCGATGGAGAAAAAGAAGAAGACACGAGCACAGTAGGAACGGAAGGTGACTGCAGCGCCTTGTTACCTATGACCAGTAGGCCAAATCACCATTTGTCCTGGTACATCAGACACGATGATGCAGTTTCCCAAATTGAAGAAGGCTGGAAATTCCATTTGGATTCCCCCTTTTCAGACGGCCTAGGACCTGAGGCAGTTGCTCGAGGATGCCCCCCGTGTCTTCGCATGATTATGAAGCGGTGTTACTAGGAGTTGGTTACTTTGAATTTCTTGTCAGTTGAACTGTTCTGTTGGGAGATTTAGGGGAATGCTGGAGTCGTTTTTAGATTGTTCGCTTTTCTATTAATACTATGGAATTTCCGAAATTTGCAATGATGATGAATCAAAGGTGAGACAGAACTGTAAAGCGAACCCCCTGAGCGACAGCTAAGCTGGGCTCAAGTAATAACCTTGGCTTATCATTAATAGTAAAAGACTAAAAAGAGTATAGAAAATTAGCTTTCCGTTGGGGATAAGCAGTAGTAACCCCAAAGTACATAGATCAGTCTTATAACAATCCATATTAACACTTCTTACCTAGAGCGGAATTAAACTTTCTTGCCCTTCACCCTAACATCTAGTACTAAGTATCTCTTAATCATTCTTGCCCCTTTACTCTGCTTTGTCTTTTCCATGTCTGTTAAAAGCCAGCTACTCCTCTAGGCTACATAGACAGGACCATTATTATTGTCACGTGATTACTTTGCCACAATTAGGTGCACTCTCTTGAAATTGTTGCGCATGGTGAATGTTTGGTATGAGATTATCTTGCGTTACACTAGAGACGATAAATGTGATTACGAATTGTGCAAGTGCAAGAGAGAATTAAGAGTATGGAAGTGTTTATTGTGCTGTGTATGTAAAGCTTGCTTAATAAGTAGTGAGAGAGCTCGAGTATATATAGACTAGTGCGCCTGTACCAGAGTGGTCCACAGCAGAAGCAGCTTACACGTGACTTACACGTGACACGTGGATTGAACATTTATGGTTGGCATATTTTTCAGTTAAATACATCTTAGAAAAGAAAATTGCCCTTTATACTCCAAGTTGGGTACTACATTGTGTCTCACGCGTAGAATTACCACAAAGGGCAGATCATTGATCCGTCAAATGCAATAACCGGATTAGGTTCTTGGGATAGAACAAAGGCGTTAATGGCGATGATCTGGGTACTCGCTATTATTTTCTTTCAGAGGCACCATTTTTTCTCGACCTCCGAAAGAAGCTTTGCCTTGTCGTGGTTACTACATTTAACTGTTATACGAACCTCCCAGAAAGCGAAAGTGAGAAATTAACATTATGGCGGACGATATTCCAATGTCCGAGGTCGGCGACGACGAGATAAATAGTGATTTTGATTTCGACGGGTTGGAAGGCTTCAATCAAGTGTGGAACGAGTTTGTAGAATATATGGAAGAAGGGGATGATGGGGAAGAGATAGAACCCGAAGCTTGGGTGGGAAATATTACCGATAAAGACGTGAGTGAGTATCTGGCAGATAGACAACGGAAATTACGTACGATACAGTCAGAGGAGCTATCAAGTGAAAAGGCACTATTAGAAGACCTGCTTCGTGATCCCAAGCAAGGAATAACGCCGACTGGATCGACTTGGGATGGGATGGATTATGGAGTTGTTATTGATCTACTCGGTGCCATCTGTAAAGAACAGCCTATTGGTCCGGGTGCCTGGGGGAAGAAGTTCGAAAAATTGACGGAGAAACCCCCTCTATACCTTTATGAAGATTTCACAAAGCATCCAGAAGTGAGTCTATATTCAAAAACAAAAGTCACTTTTGTTTATATGCTGATTGAAATGATCAACAAGGATGTGGGAGGATTGCTTCAAGATAATAAAGCAAATGTGGCACGAAATGAATTCGCTAACGTACTTAATAAAACCGTCAAACCCTTTCTTCAATATATCCTTGATCTGAGAAAAAGGGGTACACCACTCAGCTATAAATCAATGATGATCATTTCCCGGCGAATGAAGCTCATCGATTTCCTGACGCTAAGCCGTCGTTTTGCAGATCTCCGCAACCCAGAGCTAGAAGAGCCCGTTAATGTCGAAGAGGATGTTAGGGAAGTCAACATCTTCAATGATGATCTCAAAATTGCTTGGGTTGTCTTACGAGTTTGGATACGGCTTCTACACTATCGCTCTCTTAGTATGGGTGATGTTGAGTTTGGCAAGGAACAGCTTCTCGATCTTTTGAAAATCTCGATCAATAGATATTACAGGGAAGTCAGTAAACAGGCACCTATTGGAGGGAACCAGCGGAACGAACCTCTTTATGGAATCAAGTCTTCGCTAGATGATGCGCAGAAATCAATACGGGATTTGGCAGATCTTGTGTTTAAAAAGTTGGACAACTACAACAAAGAGAATAGTACGGATTATTCGCTAGATCCAAAACACCAAGGGCCCAGACCACCGGTGGGCATTTTCGAAGTTCTTGTCGCAAAGGCTATTTCCGAGGTTAGTATCAGTTTTCATTTTGTGAAAGTGGCAGAATGTAGTACTGGTAAGTGACCGTTGTACTGACGTGGAACTGTAGGTCTTCCTGGATACCAGTACGGCCCGCCAATTGGAGTAAGTCAACATCCCTACCCCCTCACTTAGGAGGAAAATAAAATGCTAACAATTTTCCTTCTATAGGCTATATACCGACCTCGACCTTATCGCACAGGATTACCACAAGCGTATGAGAGTCGAGCACGTCGAGGGTGTCTTGATGGAAAGAAAAATCGTATTGGCCGATGAATGGTGGCAAATGCATGAGATCCTCAGCGAATGGGACGCTCAAGCCGGCATGTATGCACCTTTGCACGATGCTTACTGGACTGACGAACTTCGCAAACTTAAAAGCATAAATGTTTCCGGCCGGTTTACGGCGATGCTTGGATGGATGGACCAGTTGAATTTGTTGAGAAGGAACAACCTTCTCTTGAGAGATTGGAGTGGGAGGAAAACAATCAAACAACTTTACTATGGTATGTTACTGTCTATAGTCTTAACCTCACCTTTTTCCGTGAGGCATCATCTATTGGAAAGCAGGCTGCAGATCCACACCAGCAGTTTTGTGACGAATGAATGGTTTCTTACATCATCTTAAGTATTTGACACCACGGATACTGGAAACTTCAGAGCCTTTCGCGAAGCAATTGACGAATTTCACGCTCGTGTAAGTCCCTGCTCTCATTTACTCTTTCAATTAGATCTGTGATGTTCTCAAGTCGCCTTTGCTAGCCTTCAGAATGCCACATGCACGTGTTGCATACTTCAGAAGATATTCGCTGAATTGGATTATGGGTAGATAAGGCAGCTCTCCCAATTGCAAAAAACCGATCGATTCGGTCCAAATAGCCCCTCACGCAAGGCAAATATCTTCGCGGGACTTTTCCACGTCCACCCAATTGGACTTCACGATATGGATTCAATACTTGACCACGAAAATAAGAAGACGTGTTCTGTTTGCGGCTTTTCTTTCGAACGGGACGAGCTCCTCGCCAGTCTAGATTGCCAATCGGGGCACTTCTTTCACCAACGATGTCTTCAAAGATGGTGGGATTCTTCACCCGAGGATCGCCCTGTTAACAACATATGTCCCCTAAGAGATACTCCTGTAATTAACTGGCAAGCTAGAATGAACGAGCTTGTCGGTATCTCACCGGAACTAAGCGTGCCTCAAACTGGAAATCTAGCAGGCAACCCTTCGCTCAACTTATTTGACCAGAGAACGGCGGCAGTAGACGCGGAAGCTATTGATTTGAGTGACAACTGGGTGAGTTGTACTACCATAAAACTTTCTTGCATTTGCATTGTTGTTTTAGGTGTTGCCCGGCATTCCATTCCAACTCTAAACACCAGCGCATAATCAGATCTTTGGAAAGTTTCCATGAATTGTTGACTAATTGACGGACTGTGACATATTAGATCGATAACTTCGGTCAATTTCCTAGGCGAGTGGGGATAGAGATGGCCCAATTCAGACAGTACAGGAGACAGAAAGAGCTGGAGAGAAGATACGTCATCGGAAGAGAAATGACAGGATTTAGAGGCCTGGGATATGCGACAGGCAATGATACTTTGTCGGTCAAGTTCAGTGTGAGGAGAAAGAACAGAGGGCTGTTTGATTATGATCCGCCAGATTCGCGAGAACCTGACGCGGACGATGAAATTGAGCGGCCTTGGGACTATGAAAGTACAAGTGGAGAGGATGACGACGTATCATACGTTGAAACTCCAAGTGAAGAGGATGACGATGAATCATACGCTGGTTCAAATAGCGAGGAGCATTCTGAGTAGGATGAAGAGAAAAGTTGACAGTGGCATAAAAATGTGAAGTATTAGATAGTAGCTAGACAATATAGCTCACATTATCTATACATTTCAATACTTCAAAATAAGACTTTCTCTTCTTCGACTGTTTATGATTGAAATTAGCAACCAAAGTTAATCATGAATAATCTTTGGCCCATAGACAGCTAAAGCTAGGAATCTATATTGAGTCTTCGTAGTTAACCTAGCTTTTCGAACCAGTAGAGAAAAAGAACAGGAAGTTTAGATAAGAGAGTTTATAATCCAGAGCATACACTCTTACACCTTCTGACCAGCACAAAGAGAATAATGCAAGAGCAAAAAGTAATTCCAGTTACTTTCTCAAGTACTGCCCATAGATTGGATTTGACTAAGAGGTGGGTATGATTTATCGCTTAGATGTCATATGATAATGTTTTTCAGAAGGCAGGCAGGCCACTAATTATTTGAATTTCTTTCATACTCACGGCATAAAATTACATCAAAACCACCCGTGGACCCTTCTTCTTGCCTTGGTGGTGGTCCAAGTGCCCCACTTCAACCCCAGGGTTCTCCAGATGAGCATTGCAGCACGTGACACACTTCATTTTATAAGTCTGAATGTGACATCATCTGTATAATACTCGATAAATCAGATGCTCGTCTCCATGTCTGCACGGCTATAGAGTACCTAGCTAAGCACAGCTACGAGTGGTCGTACGAGTACAGCAAAATATATCACGACAAGCTTTCCCAAAATCACGACATCACCGAAAAGAGTAACTCCACCCATCGCATCATAAGCTCACCCCCTCTCCATAATTCAAGCTCCAACCACATCCAACTGCGCATCGCTCGTCCACCTCTAATCAGTCATTGTGGCGCGAGAGGGTCCTGCCGCATTTATTTCCATGTAGTAAGGCCCACTCATCATCCATGGGCCATGGTGCCGGACCTTGCTGAAAGGGATGCGTGAATTCATATCGAGGGAAGGTAGGGGTAGCTTTGAAATCTGCAATTTTTCTAGAATGGTGGGATTTCTGAAGTGCTGAATATTTTCATTTCTCTTCTGTGAACTTTAGGGACTGTAACTAAGGTTGAAGAGTCGCAAAGCTCTACTTGTAGCTACCATGTCTTCACTCCCCGAAGCCGAGAAATCTCACCTAGGATCCCCTCAACTCGCTCATTCAGACGATGATCTTGACATCTCAGCCTCTCCAGCGAGCTCTACACATCTCGATGATAATTACGAGATTTACAAAAGTGGGAAGGGAATTGAAATTGATGAAGCGGAATACGAGAGAGTTTTGAGGAAGATTGACTTTCGAATCATCCCAATTTTATTTGTTACTTATATGCTGCAATATTTGGACAAGAACTCGATCAATTTTGCTAGTGTGTATGGGCTGAGACAAGGAACTCATCTGAAAGGACAGGATTACTCGTGGCTAGGTAAATCATTTCTCGGACATCTTCGTTGTCCTATAGTGTATTGGATATAGTAGACGCTAACATGCTGGAACCAGGCTCGATATTCTACTTTGGCTATCTTTTTGCACAGTTCCCTTCTGGATACCTTCTCCAACGCCTCCCTATCGGCAAATTCCTCTCTCTGGCTACAATTGGATGGGGAATTGTCTTGATAACCACACCAGCATGCACGACTTTTGCAGGAATTGCTACGAACCGATTTCTGCTTGGAGCGATTGAAGCTACGGTCAACCCAGGGTTCGTTCTCATAATGAGTATGTGGTTTACGTCAGCAGAACAACCGTTGCGCTTAGAAATCTATTACTGCACAAATGGGATTGCCACAAGTATGTCTTTCCCTTCCGATTGTAATTCTCTCAGCTGCAATTGCTTATCTTGAGCAGTGTTTGGTGGCTTGATCGGTTATGCTGTAGGCCATATTACCACAGGTTTGGCACGTTGGATGTATGTATTCTTGATTTTCGGATCCATCTCTATCGCTTGGGGAATCGTATCATTGCTTCTCCTCCCCGATCGTAAGTACTTCAGCTCTAAGCCTCCACATGTGAAAACGATTTGACTTCATCCAGTTCCGTCAACAACCAAGTTTCTCACCCCTCACGAACGGACCATCGCAGTCGCCCGTGTAGCAGCCAACCGTCAAGGAGTAAAAAACCACCACTTTTCCACTTACCAAGCCTGGCAAACTTTCAAAGATCCCAAAACATGGATCCTGTTCATCATGGCAACAGGTGCTCAAGTTCCCAACTCGGCTCTCACGTCGTGGACTTCCATCATCGTTGGATCCTTTGGTTTTGACACCCTAGGAACGCAATACCTGCAAATCCCAGGTGGAGCAGTACAATTCCTGGCTCTTATTGCTGGGGGTTGGGTATGTACTAAATGGCCGAATAATACGAGGTGTTTGACTATGATATTTGCAAACTCAGTCTGCATTTTGGGCGCGGGATTGTTGGTGGGATTACCATTGGACAACAAGTGGGGACGGCTTGTGGCGCTTTGGTTGTGTTATTTTCAGGGCTTGGGATTCAGTATGAGTTTGACAATGGTTAGCAGTAATGTTGCTGGATATACCAAGAAGCAACTTACTGGGGCGGTTTTGTTTACAGGGTATTGCGTTGGCAACATTATGTTTGTCCTCCCAGCTTCCTAATGACCTCAGGGAGATCAGATTACTGACTGGATTTCAAATAGTGGACCACAGACATTCCTTGAAAAAGAAGCTCGTAAGTCTTGTTAGATCATCACTCGGAGGCTTCCTCGCTAACAGAAGCCTAGCAAATTACCCTTCTGCATACATCGCTATGTTGGTGGGTTATTCGGTGAAGCTAGTCGCTGTAATTGTCCTTTACGTTTATATGTGGAGTGTCAATAAAGCAAGAGACAAGGCACAAGCGACCGGCATTGCTTCAAATGAGGCTCTCGAGAAAGAGGCTATCGAAAAGGGGATGATGGATGTTACGGAAATTGATAATCTCGGTTTCAGATACATATTATAGATCTACGAATCACGACTTGATGTAAGTATAATGACAACTTCATGTGGATATTGTGTGTGTCTAAATATTGGGCTGTGAGTGAACAGAATTGTGTCTTCATAAATCTGCGAATGGTTGAGATCTAACTAATTCCACAGAAAAAAACCCCAATAATACAAACAATAGCACCTAGCAACCCCTTCTCATCCCCATACCTGCCTACAGCTAATATTAAGTCTCTTTCCCCTCATAAATCCCCGCCATTTCTCAAACTCCTTCGCCCCCTCCCCTTCCCTAACCGGCCACTCGCTCAACCATTCAGGACAAGTATTTGCCATAACCTTCGGCATAGCATGCCAGCTCCATCTCGTTTCACCATTCATCTGTACCACATCACCGCTCCTCACCCGCAAAACAACCATCTCCTGTTCCCTCCCCTCATCGCTCTCATCACCACCGGGATACTTATCCTTGGCAATTATGAAGAGTCCATCGCAACCGAGAGAAAATGATGCGAGACCACGTTGACATTCTTCCGATACGTCGCGGTGAACGGGCATATAGTCTTTTGGTGAATACAGGAGGACTACGCCTGATTCTGGGGTGAAGGAGGATGGGAAGAGAGTCGTTACCAGTTCGGCGATGTCGGGAGGAAACGGTGTTGGTGAAGACTCGGGATATGAACGGGTTGTCCAGTCATATTGTGAACCGAGCGTTAGCCACCTCAGCTTCTTTTGAAGGAATTGGACAGTGTTCAGCGGTTTCTGGTTTAAATGGGGATTAAGTGGTGTTAGGGTGTTTGGTTTTGAGGACTGAGGGAGGGTGAAGAATGATGATGGTTGGTTGGCGGTACTGGATCGCTTTGATGGAGGTGGATATGGGATGTTGTAGTCATGGTGGATGTTTGTTTTGTGGAGAGGATTGGAGAGCTCTCTGTGGAGGAGCCGGGAAATCATCATTACCTGACATTCTGGAGGGAGGAGACTGGGGAATAATTTCAAGCCTGTGTGGTCCATCAGCAATGGCTTCAGCTTTCGGATAAAGCTAAGTAAAATTTCCCTTACCTGGAAAACTTGTATGCTCATAAATTGTGCAAGCTTCAACTTCTACCCCCATATCTCCGCTCACGCACAAATCCTTTCCGCTCTCTCGAAACACACGTTGCGCTTCACCGATCACTTCTGCAGAGATCGTATTTACAGGAACTATCACCTCCTTTTGCGTATCGGTTAAACCTCTTTTGAAATCTACGATTGAGACATCATTTGACACATCGGAGTCAGACATCTTTTGGTAATGAAAGTAGAGGTCGCATATTGCATGAGGTGGCAGTGCGTGAGTATCGTGATGTCTCTAGTTCCGTAGTTCATCAGCCTTTTACTCTAAACTCATGCCTCAAGTTCGAAACAGGGTCTGGTATTCTCGGGCTTACCGATTCGGAGTCCATCACGTGTTAATTCGAAGACCCACTTGTCATATGACGATTTCGGTTGGGGTTTTTCCGCTGTGACAGGGGGCTGTTACACAGGAATTCTTCAAGGGCTCGATGGAGAGACTGGGTTATGTTTCTCTTTTCTGTTGAGGTTAGGTGCTGCAAGAATATACTTTCTCTTGATGTATTGCTGTCCTGGGAGTTGGTTGGATTTTTTTGAGTTGACCGCGGCTTCCTTGAAGTGGTGACACTAGAATTTAACCGAAGGCGCTAACCTGATTAGGTGACCGCATCTCATATTGACCTGTATAATTCGTGACTTGAGGATCGGCGAACTCAGTGCATTGGAGCTATGTGCAGCCACCAAGTGGATGATAGAAGTGTCATTGATCCCTGTTCATTGTAATAACGTATCTGGAAATTCGCATTATTTTAGAACAATATCCTTGATTATTTTGTAAATTTCGGTTAAGCATTTTAATTATTCTGATTAACTAGATTAACTAAACATATAAAATGGAGTTACGCTGCGTAATGGAAAAGAGAATTACAAAACCAGTGCTTTCCTGTTTGCCAGAGGGTAAGCTATTTTTAGCGTTAGCCAGTGCTTCGACTGTCTGTAATCTTTTGCCACAAGTGGTCCCCGCGTTGTCGAGAACCACGATAGTGTTCGACAAAAGCATTCCTTCAGGTCCTCGTTCATCCTGTCACTGATGGATCACCCGTTTCGTACTTCGAAGTGCTACCATGAGGCTTATGTTGACATGTTAAGGTCTCAACCATATGTCAAACGAATATAGGTAAGCATAATGCTGTCTCCTCCAAGCAAGCATATACATGCACAAAGTCATACCTAACTAGCGGATCCCACAAGCCAACCTCACACTCTCTGTAAAACTGCCCCCCCTGCCATGCGAACATGATATGCAACTCTAGAATTGCACTATCAACGAGCTACAGAGTAGTGTGATGATGTTGTCGACTTTTAGTGACTGCTCATTCCAAGAAGTGGACAAAATCTGTGCAATATCTGTGCAGAACCTATAGAAATAGTTTGTGCAGCTAGGAGGGGAGCGTGCGACCTAGTTCTATCTACAAGTACCCTCGGGTCGCAATTAATCTCACAAAGTAGTGCTCATTCGAGTATGGTTCTGTGTAACATATTAAGCTATTTAGACTTCCCTAATCAATCTATAGTAGAACAACTTAGAACCATACAGTATGATTGTCACACACCCATATCGGACGATATCAAGTTCTTATCCCCTCAAGGTGGCATATGTACGTACCACTTTTCAAGCTCACGATACCCACCTTACTAATTAATCTCCGTAAAGTAAGCCTATTTTTAAGTAGAGTTGTATCAAAAAGTCAAATTAAAGCTATTACGAGGAACGTCCAAAAATCAGAACATACTATACTAATAAGAATCCCTACTATTACTCGAGTCTATCTCCTTATCTATATTATTAGAATCCCGTAATTAGTACTAGAACCGCCGGTATAGGAGTAGGAGGAACAGGCTCAAAGGTAGGGGAGCTTGAAAGTGCTCTAAGGGCCCTGAATAGTGGTAGTGGTAGTAGTGGTAGTGATGATAATAATTCTGATGATTTGTATATAGCTTTCAACGAATACTCCTACGATCGACTTTATACACCTTTTCCGACTATTCTAGGGTACTTTTTCGACGGTTTTAGGGGACTATTTTAGGGTATTTGCACACGGAAAGAGCGATTGATAGCATGTCCGATAACTACTTATTTCATGTCGCGTAACACCTTAATTGTACTAATCAATTGCGAATACTTCTTGATTCACGTTCGAGAGTTGATTGTGAGGCTTTATATAGAGGTTGAAACAATCGCAAGGCTTAAATCGCCAAGTGGCGACAAAGTGGGTATCGTAAGCTTGAAAAGTGGTACGTACATATGCCACCTTGAGGGGATAGACTCTATACCTCATCCTGCAATAATTTGTCACTAATATTGCGAAAAAGAGATCATATTATAAGCTGTTTTACAACTCATATACACACCTATAAACATTTATGTATTAAAAAGAATCGACAATAAAACAACTCTAAACGAAATAGACAAAATGCATTTCAGTTTACAGTTTCGTCTTCGACCATGAACCAGACACCTTACCCTGATCTTCCTCATCATCGAACACCGATCCCCAGCTTGATTTTCAACTGGAGTTATGGATCATCGATCATCGCTTAAACCCTTGAACCCGAACAAGAAATTTCGTCTGAAACATCCCTGCTTTCCGCGGAATTTGTGGGAACTACAGGTTCTGAGACCAGGTCTTCGATGTTAATTGGTGATACAAGCAAAGCCCTAATTCTTCTTAAAATAGTAGTACCACGACAAGAAGTCATTTTCCAACGAATTTCAGAGTCTACAATTACTGTTTGTGGAGGAACCCAACGTGTCGCAGGATGTTTAGGCTCGTGAAATGAGATACCAACCTAATTAGTTTTCCCTACTTTCCAATTTTCGCTTGATGCTTTCGACGCCGGTGATATCTTAAGACTGCCTGGTATGATAGAAGAGACCGAGAAACTTTGAGGATCTATGTTTGTATGTTAGTCGAGGACTGCTGTCAGTCCTTAGGTTATTCAAAGAAGAGAGGTGTATTACTGAGGTCATTAGCGCCAAGTGGGCTAATACGACAAAACGGATATTATAGCGCTTAACTTTCAAAATACTAAAACTTATAATAATTTAATAAAAATAGCTATTAAATTTTAGACTTTAGATTATAGCTATAGAATAATAGAAAGGTATTAATAAGAAGCGAAACAATCTTACATTAATATTATTTTTAATAACTCTTTGTTACCTTTACTAAAAGTAGCTGCCTCGCATTAATAAGGTAGAAATCCTCTAGCCGGGCAAGCCGGGTTAGGGTCGGCTATCGGTCGGATCTCAGCCCCAACCCTTGCCCCCTTCCTAATAGAAATCCTACCTTGTATTAGTAAGGTACTAACTTTGTTAGAATCCTATTATAAAGACTTTATAAGCCCTAATAAATCCTAGCTATATAGGTCCTTTTAGTCGGTCTCTAATTAATTAATAGGAGCTTATATTAATTAGGTTTTAGTTAGAAAATATATTTTAGTATTAATTCAAAACCTTAGTAATCGGCTTAGTAACTGTATTAGTAATCTGCTTACTAATCCCGGCGCTCCTATCTACTACTCTAGCTAAAGTACTAAAATAAGGATTTAATTATAAAAAGATGTTAAGATGTTAATTCCTTTTTAGTTACAATTATATAGCTTATATTTTAAGTCTAATATTTAATATATATTTTTACTATGTTATTATTAGGTCGCCAAGTTACAAAGTTAAAAAGTTAAGCGCTATAGTATACAAGTACGTTTTGTCGCATTGGCCCACTTGGCGCTAATGACCTCAGTATATGTAGAACACTTCCTAAGTCTGCATCTAGCAGTCTGATAAGATATGCTTACTCTCCACAATTATTGAGTCACTAATCCATAAATCATGTGGTAGTGCAATTACCACCAGCCTATAAATTCATAATCAGCGACCGTTTTGCCTAATGAAAGAGCCGGAATAAAAACTTACATCCTTGGCGTTCTGCTGATTCTGTTTAATACCACCATTGAACATTTCCGTCAAAGAAGCTAAGCTCTTGGCATCCGTGGCAGTCTTTCCAGTCAATGCTTCAGCAATCTTCAGTTCGCCTGCTTGAGCATTTGCAACCTATTCAAGGTTATCAGCCACTTTCCCTCAAAATCGGAATGAGAGTTGATAGTTACCTTAGCCAAACCAGGAAGAGCCGCATTACCAGCTGGAGCTATCTTTTGGTTGTTTGCTCTCACTGCTGCACCCTCCTTAACGATTTCAACCAATTTGGCTTGATCTGCCTTGATTGCTGCCTCATCTGGTGGGTTCTTGGTTTGCGCTTCTGAAATGAGTTTGGTCTGAGCAAGCTCCTGCTTTTGGATATCAATATTCTTGTTGATTCCAGCAACAAGAGCTTTGATTTCTGGTGTGCATGCCACCTTTGAGTTCGCACGTCTTGCATGCGAGTGGGGATGAGTGACAGGTGTCGCAGCCACGAATGAGAGGCCGAGTGCGAGGATAAGACCTGAAGTGAAATGCATCTTGAATGAAAGATTAGAGAATTTGATAAAAAAGTGATTAAGTTTTTGAAGTGATAGAAAGACGGTTACTATGCAACGAGAGTAAGTAACGAAAGAACTGATATGTGACTTGAAAATGAACACTTTGGATTGATTTTGATGGCGAGTTCTAACAGACTTTATATATTGAATTTGTGGCTTCGTCGTATAGCCGAAGTGTAGACTTCCATGTCTTTATCCTGCAAGCAACACCAGGCATCAACTAGTCGGGTCGTTCAATTCTCAAACTTTGTTTTCAAAGATAAAGCTTCGTCATGATGGTGCCCAAAGCCCGAACTATGTAGTATGGTCACGGCGCTGGAGAATCCTAGATTTCTGTTCAGGCAAGTTAACCCACGAATCGTTAATGCATGGGAAAATGGCCTCCCATGGGAAAAGAGACAGGCCAGATTGAGGCGAAACTCTATTTCGACTCTACTGGGGGCGAAAAATTCGTATTAATTACACATCATACCTTTTCATTTTGCACTTCTGAACAATTACCCTACAAGAACGCATTCAAGATGTATTTAGACATCAGTAAAAGTCCAGATAAGACTCAAAGCCGACTTGTATCTTTTGTATAGCTTTCTGTCGATTTCAGAACATTAAAATCTCCCTTTCCAAACATTGCTCTGAAGGCAGACGCCTTTTCCGTCTCGATAAAGTTTGGCTCTTGTTTGACGCTTGGCGGTACATACTGTATAGACCCATTTGCTTGTTTCCAGAAAAGCTTTAGATCCACCAACTTGATAATCCAGCTTGTATATATCAAAGCTTGATCCACCTATAATGCAGTCTTCCAGTTGAAGTTAGGGGTATTGGAGGACCGAGTGTCTTGATACTATAAAACACTTCCGCTATGTATCTGAAAATATGCCTTTTCTAGAAACAACGAAAGGGGGTCTGTAGTCGAGTTGGGAGAAATAAGCTTGTTTCAGACAAGGATCTTCAAAGCTTCTATCGCCATAAGCTTTGTGGCTGGCCAGTGACTAGGCTTTGACTTTTTTTGAACACAAGAATGAAACAGAGCCCGAACGTTTTCAACGTACGACTTTGCCCCTTTTTGATTAAAACCGCCTGATCACACTCCCAACTACCGGAACTTTCAGGCGAGCTTTCTCATCTAGCACTCGTCCGGAGTCGAAACAAGAGTTATGACAGCACCTCCCTTCAAGGATGATAAAATCATGCAGATGCTTCAACTAAACCTAGCTTCTACTCTGGTGTCCACATGAAGGGGGTGGACAGCTCGGAGTCACACCCTGCTGGAGTAATAAGATCGACACTTTACTATAGGTCCACTATTATACGACGTAACTTGGCTAAAAACATAGGATTTAGCCAATAGAACGCGCAATCGGACTGCTTAGTAAGAAAAAACTGTCCAAAAACAGCTTAAAAGCTACTAAAAAGGCCCCTCATATGGTGGGTTTTGATATAATCTACGTGACATAGTCCACTCTTGGCTGTCCACCCCCTTTACTGCCCCCACGCAGGCTTGATTCAGATACTACGGTCGAAAACCACCTCTTCAAATCCCTCAATATCAATATGCGGAGGCTTCGAGTTTCCGGTAGAACGAGCATTCACTGGTGGTACAGGCATAACACCATTACCTTCCTCCTTCGCCTTCCCCCAACCCCAGCCGACTTCTTCCCATCTGGGACTAAAAGCAATCCCAGGATGTAATATAGTCAATGTTATTGAAGCCAAAACAATGATCCCACCCTCAAAGATCATGAATGGAACTTGTTGATTTGCTAGTGTACCCCCAACGCCGCGCCAGAGTTCCACGATCCGATAGCTCGAACGAGTCAAAATGCTGATGGTGGATACCATAAGTCCTAGAACTAGTGAGACTTGAGAAATGCCATAAGATAGTAGTAAACATACCAATAACTACAAGTCGTACCCTCGCAGCTTTTTTGGTGTTTCCCATGTTCTGTGTCCCATTGACTCGCCATCTTCGCTCTCTTCTGATTTGCCATCCGTATTCTGCGGCAAGCCCCATAAACATCAGAAGACTGAAGGCTTGAAAGATCAGTCCAGCAAGCATAACATGTATACCATGGTTACTGTCCACCTTTCTACCAGCAACTATTGAAGATATACCACCTGCGCATTGCAAAACAAGGGATATGGTGTCGGAGGTCGTGAATATGATGAAGGTGTCTTTGGGAGAAAAACGATAATGGGGCGTTCCATAGAACACCATGACGCGTGAAAAGATAAAGTAGATGGCCGCGGTAAAAAATACTGGGGCAATCATGATATTGATAAAGTATCTGTGGTTTGTTAAAAAGATAAAGCCCCTAATTGGGAAGAGCACTCACGTGAGAAACGCGTCTGGGCTGAAAGGATTGAAATGAAGCTGTACCCTTCCAATATATCCCACTATCTCAAAGATGATGCCTGCCAACATGGCTACCGAGAATGACCAGGTCCGAAATAGATATGTTTGGTAAATTTGCAGTAGAAAGAGGAGTACAAAAATGGATAGGTAGAAAGCGTTGCCTAGCAGTGACGGTATATATTTAACGGTGGCCAAGGGAATTGGACATGTTCCAATGGAGCAACTGTAAGTATCAGTTGCCGACATTTTGAAGAGGGGGAAACAGCCCAAGACTTGTTTTGCAGACGCCCTTGTGCGTGTTTGATGGCTTCGTGTCTTCCTATGTTTTAGCTTAGTCTTGAACTTGGTGATACATTTCTAATTACGTTCAAGTGAAAGCTATAAAATAGAGATGGAAAAAGTGAGATGGTGAATGGATGGTATCAAATTTCGAACCATGATGTGAATCACAGTCTAGAACACCACCACAAGCAAGATCCACAGAAGTTTTAGCTGACTGAATGATCAGATATATGCGCTGTTAAATGGATGGGAATTTATCGTGTTACTGGAATACAGGTAAAACCCCCTCTTGATATGACTGGCTCTTCTGTTTCCCTGCTCCACCAGCTCCAGGGCTCTCGCTAGATACCCAAGAGTCATGTGATCACAATATGTGTTAAGCGAGATAAAACACCCCCTACTCCCTGCCCTTTATGTTTGAGAGACAAGATCCAGTTAGATCATGAACAGGTGGATAAAATGACATATATGAAAGCAATCCTCCCACCAACCCAAAGCCTGAGAATAAGCTGCAAAAATCGGACAATCAGAAGATGGAGAAAGTCAAGATATCCTTTCTACTCTGGTGGAAAAAACTTACAGCACCCCGACAATCCAAGGTTATCACAGACGGCAGAAGAGTGTGGATTATTCGACTTTACCAGTCTCTCAACGTTGATGAAATCTTGCCACGCAAACACCCTCGCATCTTTCAAGACTACGACAATGGCTTCCTACAAATGGGCCGATACTGTGCATTGGAGCTTCCGAGCTTCATTAATTTTCTCGTTCGACGTTCTGAAAATGACCCCCAAGCAAAAGTCCTACTTTCTTCCCCAATACCGGAATCAACAACACCCGAGGAACTTCTTGCTCATCTCGATTATTGGAAGCGAATTTTCAATATTTGTTTCTTTGGGGGGTGCTTTCCTGACATCGAGATAATCTTAGAAGATATGCATCCCTCCAGTGCTGCGTATACTCTTTGGTCGCCAACAAGAAAAGGAATACGCATAAATCCAAAAAGTGCTTTGCCACCTGGTTTCAGTGGAACATATCAAGAGTTTTGCCTTAGCGCATTACTTCATGAAATGATGCACGCTTTTACCCTCTACTTTTCCTGTCTGAAAAGGAGTTGTTGCGGTAGTCGATATTCTATAGATGCTTCTTGTGGTGGAATGGGCTATTTTGGGCATGGACCATGCTACTTAGACAGCTTATTAACGGTCAGTGATAGTTTGAGACGCAATGTTGACTGGCCCGTAGATACACTTCTAGAATCCAGTGCCAAACTTTCCATGTTTGAAGAAGATTGGCAACCAGAGATCGCACAACTGGGACGCTGGGGGCTTGATCCAAGGATCTACGGTGATGTCGATGTTTGGGGGAGATTTTGACATCGCGCCCTCCATAATATAACTGTTGCACATGGTATACTAGAAGGAGGTTAGACACCGTAAAGTGTCCCGGAACAGATTCTATGGATTTAAGAGGAAGCTCTCAGGCAGAACCATGCCTCTCAAACAAATATGAAACTATTGAATCCAACTAAAGGAGAGTCTCCTGTCTTGCCCCAAATTAATTTTTGGCGTACCATGATCGAATACGAAACATTACAGAGACCACAATATGTGAAGTGAATGTCAGTCGATAAACAAAACGTGTTTTGATTAAGTATGTGCTGAGTCTGCTAATTATCCCTTACATGGCCTTCAACCTTCCTGAATTGATAAAAAGCGAAAGTACCGGAAATTATAACTCTTTTATTATTTATAGTAATGTCTCTATTATACGTCTTTAATATAGCAAAACCACAGAAGCTAGTACGAAGGTTGCTATCTTACCTGTGTACCATCGTAGAACTCTCTTCTTAGGTAACCGGTGTATTAGCCCCCAGGTTCAATAAATGGAGCCTCTCCCCCTAATCCAATATTGAGAGTTCACCGCTCTACTAATTAGATACAGCTCCTGTTCGGGCGCTAGACTCTTTACTCTACTTAGGTATAATCGCCCGCGTATATACTTAACTGTCTAAGTTAAAGCTATTCCCACTTATTATATACTATGCTATATTATATAGTACAATAGATTTCTTGTACAACAAGTTAAACTTAATAATAAGACTAACTTACCTTAACGTTTATATATAGCTATCTATAGTAAGTGGCTAATATTTTAACTTTTAAGTACCTAGGTAGTATATCTTGACACCGTATAAAGGACCTAGGTACAGTCGGGTGCCACTGCTACTGTATAAACCCTAAAACACTACCAAAACTCGGGGTAAACACTTTACGTTATTTCTACCCTACCACTCTATAAATTATATATACATTAGTATAATTAATAATTCGATAGTTACAACTAATTACATCTAATTAATTTGTATAGTATATTCGAAGTTATAAAGTTATTAGCTAGGGAAGTTAAGTATAATCGTAAAGTACACTTTTTACACCGAAAATAACCCGAATTTTGCCTATAAATATAACTACCTTGTATTTATTAATCCTGTAGAGCCATTTCCAATCTTTAGTAAAGCGCATTCTACTAAAGCTTAGAAAAGGTTACTATTAATTAGTATTTATAGTTATAGAGAAAACGATCATAGGATAAATTAAATATATATTATTCTAAAGGAGGTAAAATAGGTGATTTTGGTAGGGTTTAAGGTTTTATACAGTAGCAGTGGCATAGTACTGTACTGTACGTATTACTATAGGGTAATTTTAGTTTATAAAACTATATAACTTACGAAAAGATATACCTTTCCTAGTATAATATTAAGAGAAATATAATATAAGTACGAATAACGCCCGAAAAGCTCGGACTACAAATTAGGCGAGGTATAAGGGGGTCGATTTACTAAATACCCGTGGTTTAATATACCTGCTTCCCTTCTTTTACTAATTATATATTGATAGTTGTATTGAATTTTCGGTAATGCAGAGGTAAGGACGACGTCGCCTAAAGATAATAGGCAAATTATACGCGCCGCAGGATTAGGTTTCAGATCTTGACGAACCTCGAGGACTGTAAGGACTACTTACTTAGGATGAACATATAGACTAGTTTGAATTGCTTGTTTGCAGATTTCGTATCATGCTATACATCTCAGTATTTCAATACCTCTGTATATATTTACCCTTCAATTCTCTTGCAGCTACATAATTATTCATCAACTGTAGCCGGGGACGTCGCAACATCCACATGTTGTCTCACGTGACCTGGCACTGGCATATAAGCGTTTGTAGTCTAGCTAGCTACCTTCTCTTCTCTAAGCAATTATACACTATCGAACAAGGACTGATTGATTTGCCTCTATTTTCGACTACTCCTGCTAGCACCAGGTGTAGCGACAGGGGAAAAACACTTTTCTTCCCAGTTCGAACTCTCTTGATGTACGGTAAATTATAACCACCACAAAGAATTTAATCGCAAAATCGATCGTAGCAATGTTATCTTACTTTATACTTAGAAATCACAAGCAAAAATAAAGAATAAAAAGAACAAGAATAATACCATAAGCTAGTAAAAACTCCCAGCATTATAGAAACCCAAGTTAACTGCTCAATAGTAACAACCCCATACTTTTGCCTCGACCTCAACTATTTACCGAAATCTTTGCAATTTAGGGATTGATCCTCCTGCGCTTTGTCCGCCTCGAACTTGCTTCTCTCGCCTCTTTCAGCGCACGCTTCTTACTAAAAACCGTCTCCGCATCAGTCATCTGCCTCATAATCTTCTTGAACATCCTAGCAACATCTCGATATTCCTTCCCAGCCACATTTTCCAGCGCGTAGTTATCGCGGGCCTTTGCCACCCCGAATGGGAACTTGCGAGCGAAATGTTCTATGTTCCTATCACGGATTCTTGTTGCTCTACCCTCGATGTCTATCGCTCGGAAGATGGTGTTGTAATTATTCGCATGGGCGTGAATTCGCACCAGTTCTCCCTGTTCCACTGCCGCCCAGCCTGGTTGTTCTTGATCGGTTCCTATGTTGATCCTCGTTTCAGCTTTTCCTTCTTTCATTCTTACGAGTGGCAGACGTTCGTTGAGGATAACGATACGCATTGCAAGGCCATTCCACTCCACGGGTTCGTCCGCTTGCTTGTCGCAAAGTTTCAGCCATCCTTCAATAAGCCTGGGGTCCGACTGGGAATTCATAAAATGCATCGTTGTTTTGTTCAAAGTGAGAGGTGTGGTTCTTGGAGGGTCGTGTTTTGGCTCGTAATCATTGAATCTCCAAGGATTTTCAATGAGTTGCAAGTTATCCGCCCGAACCCTTCCTCTTCTTCCTGCCAAATTGGCAACTTCCACAGTATTATTTCGACGTACAGTGCGACAATCGATGACAAGTTCCCCCGGCCTCACCTCAAAGCCATCAATCGGAGACAAGGTAACCAAACCATCAGATGTATATTTCGTTCGTCCTGGCGTAAATACCCTGAACATCCTGATTTTTTCCACCTTTGGTTCGAATTCTAGTATATGTCTCTCATCATTCTCATCCCTGTATATCGAAGGCCGGATTCGTGTCTTTCGAGGGGGTTTCTTTTCGTTCTTTCCATCAGACGAACGTTTCTTTTTTCTGGAAGATCTCTTTCCGTCGGAAGTTCTCGCAGGTTTCACAACCTTGGTGGTTGCTCTCACTCTCGGGGTTGGAGATGTCCCTCTCTGTGTTGGAGACGCCGCTGCCGGCGTTGGAGACCTCCTAGTCTGAATCATAGGAATAGATAATGGTGGTCTATTGGGCGCATCCCTAATTCGTCGCATCGCGTTTAGAGTATTGACAGCCCCAGCATGGTAAACTACTCTCATGCCGTTTCCGTAATCAGTCGTTACTTGCTGGGCGCTCAAAGAATGGGCCAGATGTATTAGGGCTAGGCGGTAGGGAAGACCTGTCGCATCCGTAACAGCTTGGATGTCAGCAGCTTGAAATCGCGCTTCTAGGGTTTGCAGATAAGCTGCTCTTCCCTTTGAATCAAAGCCAAATTCCAGCTGATGTGGCCATCGGCCGTTAGGAGTGGGTTCGTTGGAAGTGGCTACGTTCGCAACATTGCTACTTGCTACCACCCCTCTCGTCACTCCACTGGCACTACCGTCGCTCGCAAACCTCCTATGTATGTTTTTAGCAATTTGCCTCTTCAATTCTCCGCTGGACATACATTATTCTATAGAGACCCAATGCCGCCTCCGCTATCAGAAAAGCACCTTTGGTCAAAGGGAGAACAGGGTCATTAGTACTAGCATTTGTTGTTGTTATCCATTGCTGAGCGGCTCTTGTATCCACATCACCCACGACGTATACACTACTCGCGTTCGACGAGCCCACGTTGAATAAATCTGCTACTCCTTGTCCAATGCCCCAATTTTCCACTCTCAACTTACGACTTCTCTCACCTTGATCAATATTCTGAGGATTCTTGACAGGCCCAAAGGACTCATAATGAGGTGATATCCCAGATTTATGACTAGAATTCGTGGCATCAGCAGCGTTGTTCCAGATAAAAATCATCGGTCGATTTCCGGATGTGTAAGTAGTGGTACAGGTCGTCGCCTGGCCGTACGTCTTATCCCACAATTTCGACCTGGAGTCATATCTAAACTGGTGGCCCTGGGTAACGTAACCCAAGTCAAAATCCGTCTTGTATTTTTCATTGACCATTTGCAGCAGTAGATTGACTTGCTCAATTTGCAACCAACTTTTGGCTTCGGCTTCCCTGACCGCTGCATCTAATGCGGCGGCACTATCGTTTGCATACATACGCCGCGCTATCTGGACTGCTCGCTGGGTATATTCATCGGAATTCAAAAGGTCGTTAAAGTCCTTGACAGTAATGGGCGTACCATCATCATTTTGTGTCGGAAAGGAAATTGATTGACTATTATACCACTCGCAAGCTGCCATCCAACTGCCATAAAGAGCATATACTCCACATTGTGCCCCTGTGCCCGGAGTCACCTGGGGTATGAAGCCTTGGGCTAGCCAAGGAAATAGCAGTTCTTTTGCTTCCTGTGAAGGGTACATTGGTGCGTTATATGAATCGTCTCGTTCCGCTGGGGTAAGTGAAGCCACTATCTCTGAATCTGGATCTGGCACTGAAGGAGCAGTTCTTCTCCCTCTTGTCTGGCCCTGACCCTGGCCAGTCCTCCGAACTTTTGTAGTCGCTCCATATGCAGCATTCCCTCTGGCACCATATCTCTCTCGGAGCGGGATTGGCCTGCCTTCCCTGGGAGCATTGAGTCCTGTAGGCGTGATAGCTCTTTGTCGGCGGTCCGGACGTTCCTTATCTCGTGCGTCATGTACCTTTCTAAGTACTCTTGCTGTACGGAGCCGTTTTTCGGCTACAGTCTTTTTCCTCTATGAAGTGCTGTCAGGAAATGTTCAGGCCATAATGGTTATCGAGAGGACCGGTGACTTACTGGAGGTTTTTGGCTTTTGTTGGGAGGCGGAATGACTATGGCATCCGGGTCTGGGAAGTCGTCAGGACTGGCCTTTTAAACATGTTAGTTAGTCATCAACTATAGATATTATCATACGTCAAGTTGGGATGCCTACCCTTGTCGTACCAGACCTTCCAGCTGTTGGGTCCTAATTGAAATCAGTTCTACAGATTCACGAGCACGGGTTTGTTTAACATACCGCCATTTGAAAAAGCTATCGGTATCTCAGCCAAATTGCTTATACGAAGATCTCGGAGTTCTGTCAATTGACGGAAAACGTATTGGTTGAGATGATATCGCTGAAAAGCTTCTCACAGATGTTTATAATAGAGGTTAATACACAACAGTTACAACAAAGAAGTTTTTCATACCTACTTTTAGCGGGTTTTATACAAAGAAAATAATGTTACTTTCATTCTTGGGTTTGTTAATAAAGTTCAAAGGACTACTATAGGAACAAAGAAATCCAAGGGACGTTTGCAGCCTCGCTTAGCTCTGCCCCACCAAGTTCAAGTTGCAGGCTTAACAATAGAATTCTCCGCGAGACAAGAGGACAATTGACCTGTCGTTTCTTTATTCCCCTTGGAAGTTACTTCTGACAGCTTCATGCACTTGAACACGCAGCGCAAAAAGTACCGTGCTTCTGTCAAATCTGACAAAGTTCACGAATAAGTTTAAGCTTTAAGCGAGGGGTGCAGAGCACTACCAGTGTATTTCAAGATGCTCGTATAAAGTCACTACAAAATTGAGAGCAGCACAGAGATAAGCGAGAAATGAACCAAAAGATAAAAAAAAACCATTATATTAAATGAAAGTTATAATTTCCAACCCCATCCACCACCCCCATTCTACACTACCCATCTGCCTCGGAAAAAAAACGCTGTGGTACTGTGGTCCATAAAAAATTCCAAGAGTGATATCAATATCCCCTCCTATAACACCTCCAAATTACTTTTCTCAATAGTGAACGAAAGCCATCCGACCAGCCATCCCCGGAACTTCGCCTGGGAGACTTTCAAAGTAGTAGCTAGGTCGTAGACAACCACACCCCTTGCAGAAGGACTCGTAAACTACGAGACAAACTCGACAGCGCGCTTGTCTGCAGCAGCAGGAGCAGCAGCAGCTGGTGCGTCGGCGCCAGCGGTGGCATTTCCGGCACCAGCCATCTGCATTGGAACACATCCTCCGAATGGACCAGCGCCTAGTAGGGAACGTGTTAGTTGTTGGTCACAAGACAAGCTAGAAATTGTAAAGGCATGAACTTACGAGCTGCGTTGTTGCATCTGACCAAACACATATTGGCTTCAGCACCCGCGGTACCAGTGCAAGTCTGATCAGCGGGGATCTTTACGGTGAGAGGGAAGTCGGTTGCCTTGGCCTTTGATCGCGAATTGGTACCTGGGACGTTTTGGGTAACTTGGACCTTTTGCCATTGGGTTCCGGTACCGGTGGAGTCGATCATGCAATCGTATGGTCCAGCTCCATCACCGTTGACCTGGTGAAGAGTCATCATGAGTGAACCGCCCTGAGAGACTTGTGGCATCTGTGGGTTGGCTGCAAGCATCTTTGGGATTTGAGTTGCTGGGTCGTTAGCTCCACCTGCAAGGGTCTCTCCGCAAGCATCGGCGGCAGCATTCTTGAATCTGGTGGAATCTTGTTGATCTGGGTTTCTCTTGCTTCCATCACGAGGAGTATTGGGGTCAACTAGAAGCGTGTCAATTCGCTGATCAAAGATAAGAGGAAGTGATCGTTGACTTACTACCGAGCGCTGTCCCCATACCACCCATGTCTCCTACAGCCTTAACAACAGCTCCATGGCCAGCAACAAGCTCAGCAGCAACTGCGGCAAGAACAACAACTGAGGATTTGAAATACATAATGAAGGGTTTTATAGAGGGACAGTGGCCTGCAAAGTCCTAAAAGTAGAAATTAAAAGAATTAAAAGTAGAAGAGAATGAAGAATGCTGAAAATGGAAGAAAATTAGAGCTGATGAGTGGAAGAAGAATCTGAAGGTGTGCAGATGGATGTACTTATACAATTTCAAAACTCCTGTTCTTCTTACGCTCTTTGGTTAGTGGCAAGCTGCATCGCTCCCGAATAAGAGCCATGCCGTCTGCATTTGGTACCTGAGCATCGATACAGTTTCGAAAAAGAAACCACCACGATGCCCTAACAGGCAAAGTTGGAAGCTGAACTAATTTTTACTCGAGATGTTTACTTGGCAGAGGCTCCCATCTGAGAGGCTTCTGAGGCGGCAAAATAAACATAGCGCAAAATGGCAAGCCATTGATTGGACAGCATCTGGGATACTGTCAAGGATTCTATAGAAACAGCCAATTGAAATGCAGAAGCGTCTCGAGCTGCGGCTCAAAATTTGGATATAGAAACACGGTTCTACAAGCTTCCGGCATGATGGAAACCATGATCGCTTACATAGGGCTACAAGTACAAATGCAGGAACCTCACCTAGTCGATGCTTAACCAGTGACACCTCTGTGAAACAAACCATTAAGGAAACCGGTAGAAAGCACGGTACAACGGTGACAGCCAAGCTCAGGCGCAGTTCGTGTTAGTCGGGAACGTCTTATGCAAAGTCACCTATCAAGACAACTTTGCGCACGTCATCGAACTTACAATACCACTTCGCGAGATGTACTTACAAAATGGTAAATATTGTAGCTGTAGTGAAGTGTTTTTTTCAGGGGGGTTCTAAGTAGAAGCAACGAAAAAACGACGCAGTGAAAGCTGGAGATTCCCGTAGTGACTCATGAGCCGGGAAGAAAGTGTTGTCCCGCCACTGTCCCTTCTCCACGACAAACCTGAAGGGAGAAAATTAAGGGGGTCAGTGCATATCAAGTCATTGTCCATTAGAAAATTCGGACAATTCTTTCATTTCATGGGATAGGAAAAATAGAGACATCATAGTCAATGCGGTCTTTTTGTCCGCCCAAGCTTTCTGTACCTGCGGGACAGCACCAACCAAAGTCCCTATCTCGATTTTGTGGCGAGCCTATCGCAGAGCCTGTATTTGGTAACTTAATTCTTGTTTCGACGACAAAAGCTCGAGATCGAGCGAAAAAGGAAAGAAGAAAAAACAAACTTGCGGATCATATACCAGTAGACATCATGGAAAGACTGTGAAACTTCAAGTCCTTTTCAGCTGCCGCGATAACAAGATAGCATGTCTCTAGTAAGAAGAAGGAAGTTACAGATATCAAGGGTTCGATTTTGAAATGAAACTGACAGAAAGCAGTTCGGTGTTTTGCAGCTACATCCTAGCTCACAGTTAGGTCAAAATTAAAGCAACACAGACCTCGCTGACATTTTGGGGTTAGACCACCGAGTGGTCCAAGCGAACACGGTGAACTGTGGCGTAGACACCTGGATTCGTGAAGCTTCAACTCACCACCGGCCAAAAAAATATTTGGGCTCAAGAGCATTGGCGTCCTCAGAGCTACTACGCCGTGATTAGGCCAGAACATAAATGTCCCGTTTCTCGGAAAATAACTCTTTTCTCTGGTAATTCATCTGCTATCGCCTTCGCTAAAGTGTCGTATAGCAAAGAGGAAGTGCAGGAGTTGTGTAGGAATCGGTTGTGCACTGTTGTTTGGGTGGCGATATGATACATCTTCTTCGTGCTGGTGACTATACTTAGGGGCGGTTCGTTTGTTTCGTTGTCGAAAGTATTGAGATCAGATGAAGTTTGCTCGCACCTGCGGCCTATAGCAAAACAGGCGCCGACTCATCGACCTGGACCGCTGAGATCGCTTCCTCAGCTGCTTCAACCTCCGCCTTCACAGATGCCCAGCCTGCCCCAACACATACTCTTCCTTTGTCAACCCACTTTAAATTCGGGAAGAATTGGCTCGTCACCCATCTTGCTGTTGTGGCGTGTGGGCTGCCGTCTCCGAACGGTTGATCAGTTCTCTCCATCCGCTGCCGGCTAGAGTTCGCTGTCTCTGCTGATCCGGGAATCACAGATTTTCCTCCAGCAAGAACTTGGAAAATGATCAACTGATCATGGAGGTGTTCGTCTACTAAGCCACCCTTTCGGACCTCGAAATTCAGACTGCTGACAACTTTCTTTGCTATTTCTGTACTGAGTTCTTCGGACGTTTTGTTTTTCGAAGACCTGTCGTATAGCCAATCGCACCCAAAGCGCAGGCCAGTAGAAGTATGGGCGACTAGGATCGTATAAAGACGTGCAATATGCCTGCTGTCTTCCACAATCAAGAAGTTTGTATTGGTTTCGGGAAACACAGTCTCCAGCTCTGATAGGAACGCTTTCTTCATGGACCCATGCATTACTAACGGGACGATGATTGAAATGTCGATTTTGGTTATGTAACCTCGTTCCGTCGGCCAATCAGGCGGAGAAAGAGGTTGACCCAGAGGGATAGGATCAATCTTGAACTTGGTACTGCCTATCTGTCTGCTGCCTTGGGACCATCCTCGAGATTCCAAATGGCGTTCCACATTAATGCCAAATCGCTCGAGGGATGGTAGCAACACTTGATCGATGTACTCGAAAGAAGGAGAAAAGCCGACGTTAGTCCCACCTTCGATTGAGAGTGCAATTGGGGTGCCTTTCTCGTCACTTGCGTGTAAAAGGAAGGGGAGAAGGGCTTGGAAGACGAGCATCACGCTACCCGCAGAATCCGATTTGATCCTGATATTCCGTGTTGGTTTCACTATAATAGTGAGGTGATACGGGATAGTATTGTTGGTTTGTATTTCGTATGAGGGATCTAAAAGAGTGTATGTTACTAGCTAAGGATATATGGTGTTGTATAGTGTCTTAGATAGTTGTCTTACGTAACAAACTTTAGATATCCTACCAGGAGTGGATATACCGATACTAGCACCTCTTTAAAATAATTAAAATAGTATAAAAATAAGATAATAAAAACCTATTATTATTAATTTACCTTTTCCTTAGCTAGTACTTCCTTTTTCGCTATCCTTTCTACCTATNGAATAATAGACTATATTTGTATCGATAAATAACTTAAGTATATTATTATACTTTGATTTAGTAATTACGTCGGACAGGTTCGAGTTTACCTTAATCTATAGTAAATAGTTAATTTTATACCTTTTAAATCCTTCTCGTAGTACTAAAAGATCTACTATAAGTCTCTTTTCCTTTATTATACTAAGTTTTATAATATAATCGTATATTTATTTATTTGTCTTACGCCGCTAGGCGTATAGCCTACCCTAAGGGTATATAGAACTTCTACGAATCTAAACTCTAGCTATTATTAACTAGCTCTATAGGTCTTACCTATCTTCTTCTATATAGTAGCTGTTATATACTAGGTACAGGGCTTATCTACCTACTTAGTAGCTAAGAATAAATTCCTAGGTAATAGTTAGGGCTTAACTAATAAAGTATAAGGATAAAGAAAGAAAGAAATAAGTAAGTAACAATTAGAGTTTAGTATTATAGGGACCTCTATTAGAGATAGCGCTACCTTTTCCTAGGGTATAGCCTTCCTTGTAGTACCCTCTACTTACTTAACGTGTCTAATAACCCTTCCGCCTATTAATCCTCTCTCCTTTCCCCTTTAAGCTTAAGAGCTAGTTAATACTTACTTAGATAGTTAAGTAAGAGTAGCTAGGCGATTATTACTAGAGCCTTTTCCCTACTACGTAGGGCGCCTCTAATATCCCTAAGGCTAGTAGCTGTCTATCTATCTAGGTCTCTTTAGAGCCTAGCGTAGTTATCTTATAGTTTAAGGTAGTAGAGTATAAGGTAACTAATATTCTCGGTTCTAAGGCTATACCTATAATATAGGGTAAGTTAATTTAGGACCCTTCTATTAAATAAGAACTCTCTAAGGCCTATCTTTCTTGTCTTTACCTAGACTAGTAGGGAACTCTTTACTTTTAGAAGGTTCCTATATAGTTCTCGAGGTTACTAGTTACTATTAAGAATATTAATATTATCTATTACTTCTAGCTACCTTCTAGGGTAGAGTTCTCTTATCTATTAATAGCTAGCCTAGATCCTTATAGCCTAGTCTCTTATAGCTACCTCCTTCTTATTAATAGACGCCTCNCGAGCTAACTATCTCTTACTTCGGCTAACTAAGGTATTAGTAGTTATACTAGTACTAGCCTCCCTCTCCTTCTCCTAAGGAGCCTTCTCTAGATCTTCTTATATATATCTCTAATAACCTTACTTACTAGGAGGTTCTAGTATACTTTCTTGAATTTAGTAACCCTACTATTTAGATATAGGTCGATAGAGGTATAGTCCCCTTTAACCTTAAGATCTCTAATAGCTATTACCTTATAGGCTCCTATAATAATATAAAGGTACTTATTCTAGTAAGGCGAAAGGGCTTTTATTATACCTTTAGTCTTTCTATCTCTCCTAGTTTAGTAATACTATACTAATACTCTATATACTATTACACTATATATAACTACTATATATATCTAGTAGGACCTATTAAAATCTATACCCTATATCTTTACTAAGAGTCTAGTAAGAGTAAATATCTAGGTAGTTAGTTTCTTATAAATAGCTTCTCTATAGGCTTTCTAGTTTAGTTTCCTATTAAGCTATACTCTAAGGAATCTAGCGCTCTTCTTAGGGGCTAGGGTAGCCGATCTAAACTAGACTATCTCTAGGCGGGCCCTTCTTATCTTTATAAAGTAGATAAGTTCGCTCTTCTTTAGTCTAAAGGCTATACCCCTTTTACTAGCTTACTCTTAATAGATCTTTTATCCTTTTTTAAGAATCTATATATTATTCTCTATACTAGTTAAGATAGCTAGTAGGTTTATATTATCTAAGAATCTAACTATTACTAGCCCTTTTACTCTCTAGAAGTTATTATATAGGGTTAAGATAAAAAGAATAAATAGGATAAAAGAGAGGATTAAGTCTTAAGAGACCCCTTATTAGAGATATTATTCTATTATATATTTACTATTAAAGTATAGTATTACCTTCCTATTAGCTAGGTAGCTTCCTACCTAGATAACTACCTATCTTAAGATCCCCTTTTCTTAAAGTATATAAAGGAGCTACTTATAGTCTACTCTATTATATACCCTAACTATATTTAGCTAGGCTAGTAACATATAGTACTTATTCTACTATACTATATAGATACCCTAGGTAACTATTCTAATTACTATTTTAGTATTTCGGCTAGATCTATTACCTATCTATATATTAAGTAGTATACCCTCTATCTTAGCTAGGCGTATAAGACAGTTTATAAGAACTTTCTTAATTACCTTCCCTATAGTAGAGAGTAGTATAATCGGTCTATAGGCCTTAGCTCTAGATTTTTCTTCTCTTATCTTTTTAAGCTTCTAGAGTACTACTACCCTTACTCTCCTAAACTAGGTCGGGAAGTACTAGAAGAAGAAGCTAGCCTTTATAATAGTAGTAAGAGTAAGTCGGAGTAGCTTACTATATTCCTAAAGGAATCTATTTACTAGTATATTAAAGCCTTAGGCCTTCTATAATACTAACCTTATAGCTATAGCTATATTTGCTTTAGATACTTCTTATATAAGGTAGTATTAGGCTAAGAAGCTATCCTCTTTAAATTACTAATTAGGTATACTAGAGTAGTCTACTAAGGACTCTAGAAAGAACTTTTTTAAGAGTATTCTAACCTTTAAGGTATAAGTATTACCTATTACTCTCTTATCTATTAAGACTAGTCTAGGAAGGGCTAGGGCCTCCTATTAAAGGTAGTCTTATAGCCGCGCCTATTTTTCTAGTTTCTAGAGCTAGTAATTATTATAAGAGGCCTCTTATAGTACTCCCCTCTAGCTCTTAGTCTAGGCCTATTAGGTAAGTCTTTTAAGTTTAGTTAGAGATTCTTATTACTAGGTATTAGTACTCTTAGTCCTAAGGCGTTTCTAGAGTCTATCTCGGGCTTTTATATTAGATAAGGCTCTCTTTACTTCCTTATTCTACTAATATATTACTCTTCTATTATTTAGTTTCTTAGAAGGAGTAAATAGCCTAGCTATCTCCTAGAGTTTTAGTATAAGGTAGTTAACTACTTCCTCTAACTCCTTAACTATTCTAATTACTAGTACTATTATTAACTCTACCTTAGTAGTAACTCTAATTTTGTTTATTAGCTTTTAGTTAAACTCTAAAGTAAGCTCTACTAAGGGGGGGGTTTTAAGGTTAATTTTAACAAGTTAACTCCTATAGTCTAAGTATAGTAGGCTCTTACTTTATCTCTAGGTTATAAAGGCTCCTAAGCAAATAGCTAGATCTATAGTAGAGTCCCTCTAACCTCTGTCCCCTAGTCTTATTACCTTACTAAAGGGAGTAATTAGGTTAAGATCCTATTCTACTATTAGCTATAATATATATTCTAACGCTAGGTTAGTCTAGCGGTATCTATCCTACTCTAGGCTATAGGTATTAAAGTCGCCTATAAGAAGGACCTATCCCTAGGGTCTCCCCCTTTCTATAATCCTAGGAATAGATAAGGTTTTACTTAGTAAGTAGTATATAAAATATATTATAATAGCTATTTACCCTATACTAAACTTAATAAGGGCCTAGTTTTAGCTAGCCTTATATAACTATATAGGTATAGGGTATTATCTATAGATAAGGAGTAGAGCCCTACCTACTTCCTAGACAAGGTAATATTATAATCTAGAGGGGTACCTTAGTAAGTCTATTAAGTTATTTTATAGTAGTTCCTATATTAAGAGAATATTAGCCTCTATATTAAGAGCTTTAGTATAAGCTTCTAGGCTCTTATATATATTCTAGTAGATTAGCTATACTATTATAAGGTAGACCTAGGAGTATTATCCTTACTAGTTCCTAATATCTTTATATTAGGGGTTTATAGGAATCCTAAGATACTTTATTTGTTTCTTAAGCCCGCCCTACGTAAAAGGATTAGTCGCCTAACTAGGTTAGTAGAGGGTAGTCTAGCTATAGAACTAGATCTCTTATATTTCTTTAGTTTAAAAGGCTTATTAGTCTACTATTAGAGTCTTTTCTATAGGCCCCTAGTATATATAGCCGCTATATCTCTATAGTTATTATAGTCTAGAGTAAAGGTAATAGCTCTATCTAGGTATCTTGCCTTAGTAAGCTTTACCTACTCCTAGGCTACTAGATAGTCCCTTATAGTAAAGGAGGGGTAACGCCTACTATAGTTCGTATACTTTAGGTCTATACTCTATTTCTTAACTAAGTATTCTTTTTTACTTATATATACTATATAAGTATAGAGTATATACCTTGCTTTCTTTTTATAGTATCTAGAGTTATAGCTCTATCCCTAGTACCTATAGTACTATATCGCGTTAACTTCTAACGCGTATCTCTTATAAGGGAAGTATTAGTTCTCCTAGAGTAGGCCTCTCTTATAGAGGGTCCTTACCTCTTTAATAGTAGCTACCTTAAGGATAAGGTTTATATTTGTTTAGGTTCCTCTATTTAGGCCTTAGGCTCTTATCCTTATTACCTTAAGTATCTTAACTTATAACCCGCGGCTTATCTAGTCTAGTATCCTTACTAGTTCGTTATTATAAAGTATATCTAAAAGGAAGCGTTTTATTAGTACTACTATTATTCTATAGGCTACCTTAGCCCTATCCCTAAACGTATTCTTTGCCTAGGTAGTATCCCTTATAAATTCGGCCTATCTATTACTTTCGAATCTTACTATCACGTCCCTTAAGGGTAAAACCCTAGTAGCTATTACTACTATACCCTTTCTAGCTATAGTATTCCTAAAGTTTATAGCTACTACGATTTCTATTATTGTTCTACTCTATAGGTTCTCGCTTATAGAGCTTCCTTATATAGTAAGCTTATAGAACTGTCTAGTTAGGAGTATATACTCTTATACGCTCCCTAGCGGTTTAGTATTCTATATAACGTTTACTTATAACATTAGCTAAGGGGGGGGGCCTCCCCCCCCTCCTTAGGCTACTTGTCCGTACTCTAGTCGCTAGTCTAGAATCTCTTTTATATCCTCCTTAATCTAATTCTTTATTAGTTATTTATCTCCCTTTTCCTTTAATATCCTATATCCGCTTACCTTTATAGTAGCCCTAATTATCTCCTTAATATCCCTATTCTTAGCTACTAAGAATCGGATAGTTTATATTAGGCTCTCCTTAATAGTATCCTTCTTAATCGCCCCCTCTGTTCCCTTTCTACTAGGCTCTCCTATATTAGTTAGTTTAACGTTTATAGTTTAAGGTACTCGAGGGATTATAGGCTTAACTAGTAGTAAGCTCCTATAACCGTTAATAATAACACTATTATTAGGTATTGTTACAACTTTGTAATTTAGCTAGTACCCTAGTATAGAGTATTAGAACAGCTTTCTAGGAGTTTTTAGGAACTTTCTAAAATTCGTGTTTTTTTTTATTAATATAATCGTATAGTAACTTTAAATCTATATAAACTTCGAATAGAATTAAGTTATTAAGGAGTATCTTATAAATTATTATCTTAATAGATATTACTATATCGAATCTATTACTTAAAGCGTATAATTCGAACGCTAATATACTCCTTATTACTCGTTTATATTTAGTAGAACTCTAGTAGACAAGGTTCGCCTTATTATCTCTATCCTTTAGGATTAGGATATATCTAATTTATAAAGTAAGATCCTTTAGGTTTATAAAGGCTCTATCTATAAAGAGAACAAGTTTTAGTATTTTTCGATCTAATTTAACATAGTTAATCCCTTAGTTAGTATTATCTTTTATCTACTTTAAACGTTTATTTAATAAGTTAATATTATCCTTTTAAGGGTCTATTATTTATACTACCTAGGAGAGATCGAATACTACCTTTAGTTATAATATAGTAGCTAAATACGCTCTATAAGCTTACTAGGATTTATACTACTTTTATAAGGTTAGGTTCTCTCGAACTTTACTATATATACTATATAAATCTAAGAGTTTATCCTATACTTACTCTAGTTACTCTACCTATTTATACTATATAAGTAATAGAGATTTATTAGTAAGTATAGTAATTAGTTTACTATTAAACTTAATAGGATAGTTAATTAATAATTATTCTTAAGGTTTTACTATAAAATTAGCCTTAGCTAATTTATCTTCCTCTTATTAAGTAAAGTCCTTATTTATAAGGATTAAAGTATTATTAGTTTATAAAGTAATAATACTAAAAGCNAGTATATAATAAATATAAGTTAAACGTTAATATCTTATATTTTAATTAGTTTATATAGAATTTAAGATACGTTTTATACTAGTAATTACTTACCTCTAGAACTCTATACTATAGCTTTTTTATAAGTAGTATTTTTCCGTTCTATTATAGTTAAGGTAGGTTTTATAGTAGTCGAGCGTAAAAACGTTAATTTAGCTTTATAAGAGACTAGGTATAGGCTTATATAATATCTCTTAGGTATATACTAAAATCGTTAAAGCCGAGTATAGTTAATAGTATAAGAATTAGTTACTAGCTAACTCTTTATATAGTAGAAGACTCTATAAGAATATAAGATTTCTCTTTATTACTCTATACTTAAATTACTAAATATAACTTAATATACTCTTATAAAGTACCCTTATTTCTTAGTTCTTAGATAAATTTCGAATTAAAGACTTATATACTATATAGAACGTTACTTTTATTAATAGCTTTAATAGCTTATCTATTTATTAATCCTATAATCTTAAGATTATCTACTACTATCTCTTCTTTTATTAATTTAACGTTCTTAAATACTAGGTAGATATTAGCGTCTTCTAATAGGTTAACTCTTACTATTCGAATATAAGTATTATTACTATTCTAAGTATAAGATTTGTTATAATCTAGGATCTATAATTTAAAGTCGATCTTATCTATAAGTACTATAATATATAGTAGTAGGTATTTCCTAGGTTATCCTTTATCTCTCTTTAGTAGTAGTACCTATTATTATAGTTTAGGTATAGAAGGTAGTTAAGGTTAAAGGTTTCTCTCTAGAATTATTAAGTCTTAGTATTACTCTAGCTAAAGGTCTTAAGACCTTTATTTATTATCTTCTAGTAGTATTTGTACTAGGCCCTAATAATCCTAGTTATCTTCTCTTTTAGAATTATCTTTATAAAAAGGTTTAACTAAAGTAGAGTAAATAGTAGTTTCTATCCTATTATTATTAAAAGTTATATCTTTACCTTTAACTTTAATAAGCTTATATAGCCCGGTCTACTTTCCTAATTTAGTTATAGCTCGCTATACTTTTACTAAATATCCTATAAGAAGCTTATAGATATCGCTATTTAAAGGGCTATTTCTTATTCTTAGTACTTCTTTTACTTACTATTTAGTACGTAGATTTCTAAGACCTTTTATTACTTTTAGTATAGTAATAGTACGTTATAAATAATTAGCTATAGGTAGCTCTTTATTAGTTATATAAGGAAATACTCTAAATACTAGTAAAGTTAGAATTAATCTATTTAGACTAGTTAAATTATTAATAGCTTTTACTACTATTTATAACTTAGTATTACTTTATAACGTAGATAGCTCTACGTTAAGTATTTTATATACTCTCTAAAGTAGGCTATAATACTATTTAATCTTACTAATTAAATAATATACTTTAGTAGATATAGTAACTATAGTTATACTAAAAGTTTTAGTATATAACTTAAACTCTTTACTAGTAAAATTTATACCTTAATTATAAGTAATAAGATCTAGTAGTCTAAGGTAGGTATTAACCTATATTTCTTAGAATAACCTCTAAGTAGTCTTTACGTAAAAGTTAGAGAGCTATCTAGCCGCCTAGAATCTAGTTACCTTATCTATATAATAAAGAACGTTATAGTTATTAACCTAAAGTACGTTAATATAGATATTATAGTTAAACTTATAGTTATTATAGATAGTAAACTTAAATCTACTAGAAGACTTTCTATAGAGTTAATAATACTTATAAAACTTACTTATAAACCTTAAGAAGCTAAAGTCTACTTTATAACCTATACGCCTTAGGATTTTAACTAATTAAGAGGTAGATAGGTAACTAAATCTTTAGTATAATTACTATAGGTCCGCTTTTATAAGAAGTCTATTAATCCGCTAGTTTTACTATAGGTACGTAGATATATTAGGTTAATCTTTATATTCTATAAAGAAGAAGGTATATCTATATCTCTTAAATATAAGAACTTCTTTACTATTCTCTACTACTAGTTTATTCCTTAGATTATTAAATATAACTCTAATTTTATTTATATTAGCTAGGTAGAATAAAAATAGTATATCTATTAGAAGTATAAAGAATCGTATAGTACTAACTAGTATTAGTACGTTAATTAATTTAAGGTTTTTTAAACTTTTACTAACGCTAAATTTAATCCTTATTTTACTAGCTATAGAGGTATCTATTTATATTTTATATAAAGTAGAATATATAAGGTATTAATTATATCTAATAAAGTATATATTAGTAGCTCTTATATTAATAAGAATACTAAAGAAGAATCTAGGACTATATCTCTTTTAGTTAGTAGGAGGATTAGTAAGGTACGTAGAGATATCTTTATATTTTTCTATATACTTAATATTCTAACCTTTAGAGAGAATATATATAAATATATAGTTTTCTAGATTTTATATAATCTTTTTACTAGTTTCTTTATTAATTTTATTACTATATAT
>LT855416.1:1457378-1541314 GCA_900184765.1 Hymenoscyphus fraxineus
AGATAGTATTATTAGTTTATATTTTATATGAGGGATCTAAAAGAGTGTGTGTTGCTAGCTAAGGATATATGGTGTTGTATGGTGTCTTAGACAGTCGTCTCACGTGACAAACTTCAGATATCCCACCAGGAGTGGATATACCGACATTCCGGTTGACGATCTGAGATGGTGACAATCTTGCCTTGAATTCTATAGCTTTGCTTCCCACGAAGCAATTTGTTACATGGGCATTTGTCGCATCTGCTAAATATTTCATGCAAGTAACATGTTGTGCTTTGAGGCCTGTGTGGGAGGTCAGTACTGTGTGATATTCTTGGCTTGCAGGTGATTGTGGGGCTCCTTGGACCGTGGCATGGCGGAAAGCACAACCATTTCAACGTTGATTGTTGTTACCCTTTGCACAGCAACTCCAATATTTATTATATTTATTGCCGTGGTCGAAGGATTGCTTTTCCTGTGCAATCGAGCAAGGAGGAGAGAGGAGAAGAGGGGAGAGGGGAGAGGGAAATGTGAGGGAAATCGTTTACCTCCACCACGACCTCTTCGTTCTCTGTTGGCCCGGATATGATCAATGACAATGGGGGTTCCCGTGATGGCAGCCAGCGAGATGGCAATTCTCACCAACTGACCTCCGCCCTCTCCTTTGCGACCATCCAGCCTGACCGGCCCCGCCAATTGCGGCTCTTGCTCTTTTTGCTTCCCCGCGTTCATGATCGTCCAGCTGGTGGTGCAAAGCGGGTGAGGATTAACCTGCTGCCTATTCGCTTCCAGGTTGTACGCCCTGTCACCAACCCACAACCCACCAGCAACACCAGCAACGGCACCTGCTTCAGCCTTATGGATGGATGCCAGTCAAGTTAGCCCCGGGGTCGGAGTAGTTGACGTCAATGTGCTGGTGCAGTATCGAGTACGAGTACTCATACTCCGTGGTCCACGAGCACTCGAGTCCCTCGGTTGACGATGTCGATTTCGATATGCGGCAGATGATGCTGTTGATGATGCTCCAACGACTGAATCTACCTTTTCTTTCTTTTATTCTCATCAGCGGGATGGAAGTGTGAGTTTATAAGTACGGGTTTCCCGCTTTCATTGTGACTCATGCCGGGTGCAAAGAGTGTCAGACACCGAGCCAAGTAGGTATACGTGTAGGTATCGTATAGAGGACCGGTTCCTGAAAAGGCATACATAGATCTTATGTAGCTGACTGCGGATTCGGTGTGGCATGGGGGTTTGTGTGAGGCAAGAAGCCGTTCGTGGGTGCTTTGGATTACATGATGATATATACTCCGTACGGGTAGCCTAGGAGGCAGCCCAACAGGCCGCAAAGGCAGGAGCGGAATCAGGATGCGTATGGAGTTTTGCTCGATTGTATCGAGGAGCGGTGAAAGAAAGCTTAAGGGCCTGTTTGGCTCGAAATAATAAAGGTACAGAAGTCGTAGAAGGGTCCAACCTTCTTGACAATGCTTACGGAGTCTCCGGTAGTCGAGTAAACAGTACCCCAGCACTCGCCGCAGCACTCGTACAGGTGGATAAAATAGAACCCCACGACTCCGCGTCCGCGTGCAGGCCTGCTACTGCTGCACTATTTGAGTACTGCATAGTACGCATCCCAGAATTCAGGGATCCGTTGGATGCAGTACTTGCGCTGTACCAGTACATCCCTTCCCCGCCAACCACTCCCGCGGGCACCTGCCACTTGCTTAAACTCCTCTTGGCACCACATTGGCATCTCCCACTCCATTTCTCGTACAGTACTCGAGGACCTCCGTACTGCCTTCTTCCACTCGTATCCTATTCTACAGTACATCAACAGTCTGTGCCTCTGTGCAACCGGGCTGACATCTGCACTTCTACCTTCTCTCACTCCCCTCCCCCTCCCTCCCCGCCTTCTTCCGCCTTCTCCCTCCATCTTTCACCGAATCGCTCCAGTCTTCCTTTGCCCTCATCATGCTGAGATGTCTCAACGGTCTTGATTGCCATTCCAGATCTGTACAACGACCTCACCCGCGATACTTGGCCTTGTACGCCAGCGAGCCGCCAGCATGATGATCCGCCAACCCACGCGCCATAGTTTCCATTCCAGTACTCCCTCGACTACCAGTCCGAAGCCGAAGGGCATCTTTCCCTGGAGCAGGAAGAACAGGAGTTCGATTGGGGGAGCCTCTCTACCAGACCAGACTCCGCAAGAAAGATTGATGCCGGGGATGGAGCTTGTGGTGCGGTTAATGACTTCCGCCATTTCAGTCCAGACTAACACCCGCCAGCGAGATCACAGCGCCGACCCCATCGTAAGCACGCCTCCAATACTATCCGAGATCGAGCCCACAGGCACAAACACATGGCCCTCGCCCGATCCCTTCTTCGGGTCGACTCATGACTCCGAGTATATATATCTGAAAGAGAGAATTCGAAGATTGCGAAAAGCCCCACTAGGATCAGATCCAAAAAAGGTGGACGCGGCGTGGGAGATATATAAAAAAGTACGAGATGAGTGCTTGCAGCTATGCAAGAGTCTTTTAGAAAAGTCTCGTAAGTGAATAGGGAAAAGTTCATACGCTCCAGTTCTGATCGACATATAGAGAATGGTGCGCGAAGCCAGTCGCTCGAGTCGAGCGGCCCCATTGACACTCGATCCTCACATAGCGGCTCCTTGGCCGAGGTTGCATCAAACCCCCATCCCAACGATCAGCGCGTCGCAGCAATACGCGAATATCAATCAATTCAAGAGAATATGGCAGAGAATTTTCGAGCATGTCTATTGGCGACATATTTAAAGAACGAGCCAGGAGCATCGGAACAACAAATGGAAGTTTTTCTAGAAGATGGAACGCTTCGAAAGAGCTTGATCGCGAGATGGAGAGAGACGAGCATCCACGCCATGAAATCCGAAAAGTTGCTATTCTGGGAACAGTTCAAAATACGTTCGCTAAATTTTGACAAATTAAAGCTCGACTTGCAAGCGATTGCGCAATTGTTTGACGCGCCAAATTTAGACGCGGCAAATCCAAACACCATTGTTCGCGAATTTGTGATATCGGAGAACGGGGACACAATTTTGGAATTTGGGAACAAAGGACCAGAGGATTATCCAACATTGAAATTTCGTGTATCCTCTCATCACCTCGCCGAGTCCTCGCCATTTTTTGCCGAGATGCTCTTACCTAAACCCTCGTATACTAGAAACAACTCAACGGATGGACAATTCCCAGGGCCACCGATCAGAATTTTAAACAAAGATGGCACAGAGGTCAAGGTTTACCGCATGCCTCAGATAGAACTAAATAGGCATGAAGCACTAACTATGGTTCTGCACGCCGCACATGGACACAACACGAAGGTTCCTAGGCATATCGATTTCCCAGTTTTTGTTAGCGTGGCCGAAGTGTGTTTAAGATACCAATGTACCTCGCCTCTGGAGTTGCATGTGGAACATCGATGGCTTCCACCATTGTTGACAAATACGAATGCAAGTGAGAATAGTCCAGAAGGGCTACTGCTCATCAGTTATGCTTTTGGACATCGGGAGCTATTCACACGCATGTCGAAGATAGCTATCCTAGATGCGTTGGATGATGAAGAGATTCAAGAAAATGAACTGTGGCCACAACTCGTGAAGGACAAAATTAAAAATATCCGAGCCGCGAAACTTGCTCAAATCCACGAATGTTGTACAAAAGCTCTTCGGGACTATCTGAATCCACCGATGCATTTGAGCGACAATGCCCGCAAGTCCAGTGTTGGATCTTTGGAAATGACCACCACCCCTCGCTGTCCAAAGCGCTCCCATCTCTGCGATGCGACGAATCTCGGATGGCTAATGATGGTCTACAACGAACTTCATATTCTTCCAAACCTCATGGACAAGGTTGACTTTTCTGGCCTCCCGCAACCACCCCGAAGAAGCCTGAAAAGACTCGTCAATTCCTTGCGATTGATGCCCAGTGCGCCTCAAGTAAACGAGGTCCATTCGGGAGTTTGTGACTACGCTCCGTCACTTAGAAGTGCTATCGACGACATATATAACAGTATAACCGGCCTAACACTTCACGATGTCACAGGCAGATGGGGGTGGGCTCTCTCAAAGAACGATCACGGGCCCGGTGAACATTTACGGGAGGTGATTGAACTACCCTGTGATTCTGATGTCACCAACCGACCTTCTACAATATTCAGCGAAAGAATGAGTATCGTCACTCAAGATTCCGAAGACTTGATAGAAGTTGTCCGCGGGCGGCCCTTATCAACTGGTAGTTCATATTCCCCCACAAACACCACGGCATCAACACACTTTCCCGCTCCAAAACCACCTCCCGCTCGTCCCCAGATCTTCATCCCTTTCACCGACAACAACATCGATATCAGAGAGTCCAAGATTCTCACATCCGATAAACCAAAACTGACATCCCCGCCTCCTTCAACTTCCCCCCCGCGCCCAGCAGACGAGGAAGACGATTTGTATGATTCATCTCCGCCGTTTCAAGTCATGTCTACTGAAGAAGCGAATGAATATCTGTATAATTATAACAGCCTCTCCTCTTCCAGTCTGCCACCTGGGGATAATCAGAAGGTTCTGTTGATGGATTTGGAGAGGGCGGGGGGCAAACCGAGAGTTAGTAGGAGAGGGTTCGTTGGGATGGAGAGGGAAGCGGACAAGGCGAGAACGGTGGTGGTAGATGAGGAGAAGGTTTTGAGAGAAGAGAAGGAGGGTGTATTGGGTGTGGGGTGTGGCTAATGAAATAGGCTAGGTGAAGAGTTGGAGCGAGGAGATGGCTTGCTCGGGTAGGCGAGCTTGTGAGATTTTGTTTGGATATGGTATGGCATGGTATGATATAGGGAGTTTGGGTATGCTTTCTCTCTCTCTTTGTCATTCTGGATTTTGGAATCGGGGGTGCGCACAGGAAAGGGTCGCGAATGGAAGGGAAAGGTATTTGGATAATTGGAAGGGGGTGACGAGTTTGTTTTTGTTCTGGTTTTACTTTCCTCTGTCGTGTTTTTGCTTTTTTTTCTTTTTCTCTCCTGTTGCGCTTCCTCTGCCTCCTTTTGTGGCATACTATACCCCGTTGCGATATTTTGTATTTTTGTGGATTTCTTTCGCGGGGATTTTGTGGAACTTTTTGGTCGTTTTCTTTTTCTGTATTTGTGTTTCATGATGTAATGAGCTTGTCGAGCTGAGAGGTGGGAATGGATTGGCAAATTGTGGACTTTGTGTGTTTTGATGGCTTTATGGGCGCGGTGCGTATGTTGATGGAAAGGAGTGATGTGATGATGGATGGATTGGTGGATGTATGTACGGCGGTATATATGATTTAGAGGGTTTTGTATGAAATGTGTGGTAGTACTGTACGTAGCTAGGTCGGGAATGAGTGGATGCGAATGGGATAGTTGGAAGTGGGAATTTGGGAGAGGAAATTGAAGATATATTGTGTGTTTTTTTTTTTCTTTGCTTCGGTGCTGTGAATTTGTCTAGGTAAGGCGGTAGGTAACATGGTTGACTACCTACCTATGTACCTTGGAATCTCCACTTCCCAATACCCCAAAAATTAGAAGAGGAACAAACTTTCCCCTTTTCATTCTAAAAAGACTCGGTATCTCCTATACCTCTCGGTATCTTTTACCCACTTACGTACCTAGCCACTTACCTACCTACCTAGCACCTAACATTCAAAACAAAAGAACTCCGAAAGAACAGGAATCCACGAATCCTTACACATGTACTGTAAGGTATATACCCGCTAACTTACTTACTCTCTAGCTATAGAAGATAGTAACTTACGGTGTAGTAAGTAAGATACCTACTCTTTACCCTCTACCCTCTACACACCATACACACGGTAACACACTATACAAAACCCCATTATACCAATCTTCTAGCACAACTAAGATAATCATAATACCGTATATAGTATACCTAGGTAAATAAAAGATAACCAGTAACATACTAACAATTAATTATTTATGATCTTTATATAAGGATTTAGTTATACGATGTTTTTAGGATAATTTTATCCCAAGAGAGGTAGGTAGGTGTGTATAGAGTAATGACCAATGACCAAGGGGTGGTAGACGGTGGGATGGAAACGTGGATGGATACATGGAAATTGAAGGGTTCTGTTGAACTTGGTAACTGATATTACAGTGTTACTTGGGTATCTTTATTAAGACCGTAGTTAGTTGTATACATAACTACCCTCATGCATGCCTTTTATCTCGCACTCACAAGTGCTAGTACGAAATTCTCCTTGCGACTCATTTTCTACTAGCACTCTTCAGAAAGCACAACTGAGGTAGAGTACCCCGGGTACACTTGATTGGTAATTAAAGTCACAACTCCACGGTTTCAAGTCACCCTTAGAGATTATATCAATCTGAATCATTCAAATTCATAAATTCAATTCGTAGCTAGCTAGAGTAGACTGTGGTGCTTCAATCTCAATTCTCGTTCCTCCACCACACCATCACCACTTATGAAGCAAAATAGCAAAATAGCAAAATCGAAATGCTTCAACGCCTTCAATTTCATCCTGGTATCAATCTAATGCAGCCCTCGCCCCTGGTATGCGTGTGCATCTGAAAAATCAGGTATGTGTAAAATCATGTGACAAGAAAACAGAAAAGAAAAAGAGTGAAGAGAAGTCATCATTCTGGTGTCGTTTGAGTATCTTTGATGGCGTAGATATCATTTCAAACTGTTGTGACTGGTCGACAATGCTTACTCTTCGCAATAGACATGTGTTGAGAGTTCATGGACGAAATCAATCAACAGGTAAGGTAGGAACGCTTTGGCGAGCCGAGCGTCTACGTCCGACAACTGGAGCTTTGCTATGATATTTGTTAGCAAAGTGTTTTAGAAATAATAGAAGTACTTACGCTTTAGCAACCGGCTTTTCTTCAGCTTCCTCCTTCTTTGGTTCCATAGACTCTTGTTCGAAAGATCCATGCTCAGCAGCTGCAGAACTGGGCGAAGCTTCCTCTTTGATGGACATGGTCTCAACATTGGCTGGCGATCCTCTCATATCTGCACCCTTCTCATTCGGTTCATCCTTGACCAATCTTGCTTCAGCTTTATTGCCATCAGACTCTTGCTTGATCTTCTTACGGCCAGTTGTTTCCTTCTTGGGTGGGGTTGGAAGAGTGGAACTTTCCTCGAGGCGCTTGATAAGTTCTCCCTTTTTACCAGATGTAGCAAGGTTTCGCTCTTGAAGATGGACTTTGAGCTGGGGGACAGTCATAGAACTCCAAACCAAAGACGAACCATCCATATCTCCAGCTTCAGAAGCATCCTCATCCTTGACCTTCTAACAATAATTAGCAATGGCTTTCGCATACTGTGTTGACCTGATGTTACCTCGTGGTCCTCATCATCTTCGTCTTTAATTGCTTTCTTGGCTCGTGAATTTCTGGCAGGCTTGCTTGCAACCTCCTTTTGATCATCTGCCTCCTCCTTCTTGACCTTGTTGGCGCGTTTCTTCTTGGGGGGCTTCTGCTCTTCTTCATCGGAAACAACCTCGTTCTTGACTCTTTTGCCTTTCTTGACTGGCTTTGAAACAGGCTCCTCGGAGGATTCGGCCTTCACAACGTTCTTCTCATTTTTAACTTTAGTGACATCGTCGGTTGACTCTCCATTTTCTTGCTTCTTCTCTTTGGCTTCTTCTTTTCTTTGCTTCTTGCTGGCGGCACTCAACAAACCCGTGGCACCCAGGACGTTCATTTCAGAGTCCTAAACTGTATATTAGCCTACTTGTTGCACAGGTCGTTGTTGGATTTGAATTGTTGCGTTGCCTCTTATGGCACGCTCTTTTATGAAATACCACCCCATTTGGAGACTGGGGTCAAGAAGCAAGTACTTACGCCATTAAAATCCTCGGGGTCAATGAAGCCTTGAGTGACGACTCGACGAACTTTTTCTTGGAGGTCAGGGTGGTGATCAAGGCTGTTCTTTTCATTGTCATGGCCATCATAACCATCCAGCTTGTCCCAGTCATAAGTACCTGGTTGTCCCTCGACTTGAAGATAGTTTCTCAAATTCTGCAACTGCTTTCCAGTCATACAGCCCCTACAAGCAGATTAGTAAAGTAAAGTCACCAAAGCCAGTTCACGTTTACCAATGCTTCCAAGCCCAACTGGAATAGTCCTTAGTCTCAACCCAAACACCAAATCGCAACTCGTCCTTGCCAATCTTGATCTTGTTCTTGTTGCAATCAGTGGCTTTGCAAACAGCACGTCCACTGGACGCAGTCTCTATGGAAATTTGTTAGCCAAGAAAAAATTTATATGCGATATAGCAAGACTCTCTTATATAATGATGTCACATGTCCTGGACGCGTATAGATCAAGATGGGGAGAATATGGTGTAAAAGAACTTACCGACGCGATACGACATGATTAAGGTGCCTCAACAGATCAAGCTGATGTAGGCTGTGGATTGTTATTCAGGTAGTGTCCAGTCGGTTCTGTAATCAGATACTCGCGATCGGTCGTGGCTCTGTGAGTGTCTGGACTCTGCAGTAAGGTGGATCAAGACGCAGCGTTAAATGCACCTGTTCGCATCAAAGAAACCGACGCGGAAACTCAATCGTAACGTTGAGCACCTGGTCTTGATGCGCGACCAGGTTTCAGATAAATTGAATGAGGTTCTCCAAGTTGAGGAGTGGTTGAATGTTTGTCGTGCCGATCACGATGGGACAGAGGATGAGAAGGGGAAGGTTTGAAGGCTCCAAAGGTGAACCCTGGCACCTCCACCTCCACCTTCACGAAGCGGGCCGATTTTACTCCGATTCGTCGCAACCTCCTCTCTCCAGGAAAGAGTCTGAAGCTTGTCTTCTATTACAAACAACACAATAGCAAACAGGCTTCATAAGAACAAAAAACAAGGCTGTATTTACAAGATCTTGCTAGATCTAACTAGAGCTACCCCGAGTAATTTTGACCTAATGTCTGGCCCAAATCAGCATCACATCACTGACTTGGCAATTTTCCGGCAGCTTCAACAACATCCGTCAAACTCCTTGCAACCTCCCCTTCTCCATCATTCCAAGATGTACCTGTCTTCTTAGTCTTCCACTCATAAATACCCTCGCCCTCGGCTTTTGTAACAGAGCGCCTACTTTCCTTGCCATCACTGCCATCGACGACCGCAAGTTCCCAATCCCACGCGACGCTCAGCCGCATGTGTTTCAGACCTGACCCCTTCTCTGGATTATCAAGTTTAAAAGTCAGATGCTTTACTTTGCCACCCTCAAAGACCTTTTTAAGAATATTGGGCCGTGGCATAGCATGCCATCCGTCCTTTCCAGGGGCGGAGGAAGATATCTCGTCGTCGTCTACAGGGGAAAGAGTGGTTGCAAGGGAAGAGGCGAGTGCACATGAGGTTGCGTAGAGGACATACTCCTCGACATGCCCAAAGGTGTTGAGGACCTGGGTCGGCGGGCAAAGTGTAAGAAGCGGGGATTCGGGATTCAGCGTGATCTGATAATAGGAAGTTGAGACTGGGAATTGCATGGTTCTGGAAGAGATGGTTATAGTAGTTGTGGGTGTGATAGCAAGGCTTGCCACGGATTCCATACGATCGGTCAGGGAGTAGACTGTCAATTCGGCCTTTTGCATGTTAGTTGGTGCCGGTGGTGTCGAATGGACAAGCTTGTAAGTTGGTTCCGGTGAGACTGCCGCTGATCGGAGTATTGAGGCAATATTCAACAAAAGCGAATTAATGCTACTAATAGAACGTTGATGGTTTAGTCGTGCCAGTAATGGACGGAACAGATTATAGGGAGGGTTTGGACGCTTATTGCCTGAGATTGGCGGCGGTGGTTGGGTACGACGACGATGGACTTGTCGATGTGCATAGCTCAGAAGCAGTTGTAGTGACAAGCAAATTCCTCGCGCAATCGCATCGTCTGGACCCGGAGGAGGGGAAACTGCCTCTCCAAGCGGAACCATGTCTACTACAATCGACTTGGTAGAGTTCAAGGACAAAACAAGGGAATCGCCAACAGATGTCACATCTACTCCCCCAAGCGCTCGACTCTCTCGATTAAGCTCTTGCCAGAGTTCTGTGTCAAATATGGTATTCCGTGCTTGCAAGATCAAGGCTTCTACTGGAGAGTCTGGCTCCACCAATTTTGGCATAGGCGATGAACCCGTAGCAGATCCATTGGTATGTATCTGTACCCGCAAGGCTTGAGGCTCGGTTCCAGAAAAACCCTGATCGAGAAATATAGAGCCATCAGCATTTCTACGCAATGCCGCTAGACTTTGGTTCTTGAAAGTGAGTGATGCTTCTGAGAAGCCAAATCGAACCCCGAGGGTCTGTTTTTCGCTCGGGATTCTACAGATCGCCCAGCCTTTGTTACTAACAGCAAGCACTTCCTCCCAGTATTTGGTTTCACTCTCGATTTCCTTTTCTAGTCTCGTAGCAGCGGTCAAGATAGTGTCGACGGTCTTGCTCAGATTTTGTAGTTTCCACCCTTTTGCGATGCGCATGTTTTCCTGCTTTTGATCCTCAGTAATACGAGGGGTATGTAATTTGTCCGCACCCAATACGCCCATGCCAACCATATCTTTCAGTGCTGGCGAGACTGTCTGACTGGCCGAATTTGGCATGTTTTTGGACAAAAGTAGCGAAACGAAATCTAAGGCGTATGCAGCTGAGTTGAATGCTGATCTAAGTGTTGTCAATACCAATCCTCGTCGGGAACTTGCCTCTACTTACTCTCCTTGAGCAATCAGCTCTTCTCTGGCTGCCATAAGCTCCTTCATTCTGTCGGGTTCTACATCCTCATCCTGCTTGTCGCTACCCTCCTCCTCATCTTCTTCTGGCTTGTTTGCCTCCTCTTCTGCGATTTCTTGTCGCAAACTTTCCTCGGTCAGATTTCGAAATCCCCCACGCTCCGAGTTGATGCGCCCGAAAAGCGTCTTCAAATCTGGTCCCTCGGCGGGCTTGGTTGACGAGGGCCATGATCTCAGAGAGATGGGGAAATTGTTCGGAATAGAGCCCATGTTGGAGGTGTGCTAGTACTACAGCTTCTATCTACTACTTTGGGCCTCTTTTCCACCCGCACGGAACCAAGACCCTTTGCGGCAGATCCTGCGTGCCTGCCCACTCACGCTACGCTCCCCGTTATATTCTGGTGATACGGATTGTCGACCAGTGGGCAGAGTACACGTTGAGTGTCCTGGTGTGTTTGTGCTCGCGCCCCTTAAAGATCGTGTCGTTCTCGTTTGCTGTTGACCGATGATGTATGTTTGAAAGGTCTATACCAGCAGGCTGAGTCTTTTCAGTGTCCGGGGTCGGTGGGAGGCTGCTGGAAGTAGCGCATAGGGAGAAAAAAGGTGGTGATGAGATGAGTGGTGAGTAGCCGAGTCGGTCTTCCGGAGCTATCTAGCCGTGCTCAGAGGGGTTCATTGGCTGGTCCAGGTCGGAATGCGTGGGTAGGTAGGTAGGTAGCTGTAGCTGCCAGCTAGCTCGATACGGGTTGCTCACAATTAGCGTTGGTGTAGCCCGAAATGCACTTGGACCTCAAAAGTTGAGGTGGAGGTGAATCGGTGACCGTCGTTGTCGTCGGTGAATTTAGGCTGACCCTCGTTACTCCCATGCTGGCCGCGGGCGGCAGACAGGGCTGGGCTACAGGGAGCTACAGGGCTATTACAGGGCTACTACAGGGCTAGGTTCTAATGCTAGGGAGGGATCACTGCAGCATGACCCCTGAACTTTTCAAAGTTATTGCGTCGACGGGCTTTTTCCAGCGCTGTAATTGGCGCAGGGTTGCCTGACAGATACTGCTCACCCCACCGCAGGCCAGCTAGCTTACCCTGAAATCGCGTAAACAGCATGAGTCGAACCTGTTCGGGTCGAGATAAAGAATCCGATAAAGCTCCAGGTCCACCACTGACGGGCACAACCCACGGAAACTCTTTTCTTTTGGCAGCAAAGCAAGTACCACCCACCATCCCACCAGCCCACCTGCCTCAGATCTTGGAGGCACCTTCGTCATTGCTGCCTTCAACAAACCCCTCATCCCTCAAAACTCTGACCCCCGAGCACCGCAAGGTTTTTTCCTTCCTCCATTCCCTCCTCCTTCCTCTTGAACTACTCCCTCGCTCGTTTTGATTCCCTATATCATCATACCCCTCCATTCCCAAATTCCTAAAAACAAACAACCCAACAACCCAACAACTCAACAATCCCCAATCCCTCTCCCCGAATACATATACCATCATGGCGCCCGCTCAACCTACACTTCCCCTCGAGGGAAAGAAACGAAGAATTGGTATGATGACGAGTGGTGGAGATTCCCCTGGCATGAATGCAGCTATTCGAGCAGTGGTCCGTATGGCCATCGAGGCCAATTGTGAGGTATTCTGCATCTACGAAGGTTACGAGGGTCTCGTACAAGGTAAAGAGTTCATCAAGAAGTTCGAATGGTCCACGGTCCGCGGCTGGCTCTCGGAAGGTGGAACTTTGATTGGGACAGCTCGATGTATGGCATTCTACGAACGTCCTGGCAGACTCACCGCTGCCAAAAACATGATTCTCAATGGCATTGATGCCCTCATTATCTGCGGTGGTGATGGTTCCTTGACGGGAGCTGACAAGTTCCGCTCGGAATGGCCCAGTTTGACCCAAGAGCTGGTCGATACCAAACAGCTTTCCAAAGAACAGATTGAGCCCTTCAGACACTTGAATATCGTCGGCCTGGTTGGATCAATCGACAACGATATGTCGGGCACAGATGCTACAATCGGGTGCTACTCGGCTCTAGGTCGAATTTGTGAGATGGTGGATTATATCGAGGCAACAGCCTCCTCACATTCTCGGGCCTTCGTCATTGAGGTCATGGGCAGGCATTGTGGTTGGCTAGCATTGATGGCTGGTGTTGCAACAGGTGCCGACTTTGTCTTTATTCCCGAGAAGCCTCGAGGGAGGAACTGGAAAGAGGAAATGTGCGGGATTGTGGCACAAGTCCGTAGATCGGTTTCTGAGAGCCATTCAAGAGCTAACATTCAATAGCACCGAAAAATTGGTAAAAGAAAGACGATCGTTATCGTTGCCGAAGGCGCTCACGACCAGGACGGGGGTAAAATTACCCCAGAAATGATTAAAGATCTCCTTGCGGACAAGAGCGGCCTCGCTCTAGATACCCGAATTACAACCCTCGGTCATGTACAAAGAGGAGGAACCGCTTGTGCATACGATCGATATCTTGCAACTTTACAAGGTGTAGAAGCTGTGAAAGCAGTGCTAGATGCCACTCCGCAAACGCCAACTCCATTCATCGCCATAACCGAGAACAAAATCACAAGAAAACCTCTGGTTCAAGCAGTGTTGGATACACAAGAAGTAGCCAAAGCGATCGAAGCTAGAGACTTTGACAAGGCCATGGGCCTTAGAGACACCGAATTTTCAGATATGTATAAATCATACATGACCACAACTGCAACAGGCTTGAAAGAATCCATGCTTCTCCCTCAAACCAAGGTTCGTGTATAGTACATTACTCAAATCAAACGCTCACAAATCATAGCATATGCGAATTGCCATTATCCATGTGGGTGCACCGGCAGGCGGTGTTAATGCTGCAACGAGAGCGGCTGTGGCATATTGTCTAACTCGCGGCCACACACCCCTCGCTATCCATAACGGTTTCGCGGGTTTCGCTCGCCACCACGGCGATAAGCCCATGGGAGCGGTCAGGGAATTCAACTGGCTCGAAGTTGACGGGTGGGCAAGTAAAGGCGGTTCAGAAATTGGAATGAATCGCGAAACTCCTCAAGAATCCGGCATGGAGCTGATCGCTTCGCTTGTCAAAGAATACAAAATTGATGCACTCTTCCTAATTGGTGGATTCGAAGCTTTCCAATCCCTCTCCCAACTCCGACAAGCAAGAGAACAATATTCTTCGCTATGTATTCCAATGACTCTGCTTCCTGCTACAATTTCGAATAACGTTCCCGGATCAGAATACAGTCTTGGTTCTGATACTTGTTTAAACGAGCTTATGCATTACTGCGATAAAATCAAACAATCAGCCTCAGCATCCAGACGAAGAGTATTCGTCATTGAAACACAAGGAGGTCGTTCAGGTTACATAGCCACTTTGGGAGGTCTCTCTGTGGGTGCTGTTGCTGTCTATACCCCAGAAGAGGGTATCAGCATCAACATGTTGGCTGCTGATATTGAACACCTACGGAAAGCTTTCCGTGAGGACTCTGGACAATCCAGAGCCGGGCGTCTTATTCTCGTCAATGAAAAGGCAAGCAAAGTCTACAGTGCGAAATTGATCGCGGATATGATCCGTGAAGAAGCACATGAGCGCTTTGAGTCTCGAGATTCGATACCGGGACACGTACAGCAAGGTGGAACACCTTCACCGATGGACCGTACGCGAGCAGTGAGACTAGCCATCAAATGTGTAGAGCACTTGGAGCAGTTCGAAGATAGAACAGACGAGTCGATTTTGAAGAATCCGCAGAGCAGCTCCGTCATTGGCATCAAAGGTGCATCGGTTGTGTTCAGTCCTATGAAGGATGTGGAAGAGAATGAGACGGATTGGAAGAATAGGCGGCCCAAAGATGAGTTTTGGGTAGATCTGAAACATATAGTAGATTCTCTCAGCGGTCGGCCAGAGGTGCCCCGTCCAGAACCATCCCTTTCCGGAAAAAAGGCCAAGGATCGTAAGAGGGGGCTGGAGTGAGGGGATTGCTTGGTTTTGGAATCTCCCCTTAGAAACTATATGAATTGATGAATGAATGACCACAAAATATGCTATGCAATGCAATGAAGTGTGTCCTGATTGAACATACGCAGATTATCGGATAGAGGGGCAATTTCTTGGCATCAATACGTGGATGTTTGACAACACAAGTATCCTTGCATCACGACTGATTGGTAACCGATTACACTTGAAACAAAGATTGCGAATAGTTCTGATTTACAAACGAAGTTAGGGCACAGTCCAAGGGGATAGTATAAGCGAGGAGGTGAATCGCCTCCGCTTTCCAAGTCATGTGCTTGCCGATGGGCGGGCGGTGAGAGACCCAAGTTAAATAGACGCCAGACCTCCTTACTCTCAACGTCTACAACACACCTCAACAACAACGCATTGTGAGCCAGCATTGCGAACTTCTAAGTTTTTCAACGTTGGTTTTGTCGATTCGAATCTTTACTATTTGAGAGAGCTACTACACCCATTTACTTCATAATTCTCCAAGAGTTCAAGCCCACTTTTATTCTATCAGCTTGAGCACTAGCTTCCCTGGACATTGCTTCTTTACGAATCGTTTCGGAAAGGTAACCAACACGTTCGTTATCCGAATTTCAAAATGACGACTCGCTATCGTGTTGAGTGTAAGTCTTCTTGCTTCTCATGACGTCAAATAAGATACTGACTGGATGTAGATGCACTCAAGACACACAGGAGAGACCAGTTCATTGGTATGTTTGTATCGTCAGCTAAGGAGTTTTCTGACTTTTCTCCCCTTTTTGATCCATCACACGTATGGTTACTTTGGGTCTCATGCTAATAGTTATACAGAATGGATTAAAGGTCTCCTTGCTGTTCCCTTTGTGCTTCATTCTCAACCTACGGGTGTGTTTGAGACTAGGAGAACCTCTGTCGAGCAGATGGCGGAAGAGGCTCATCGAAGATATGCTGAGATCATGCGAGATGTGGAGGAAATGATTGACGATCACAGTGAGCAGTTTTCCTTTTTTTTCCTTTTCCCTGTTTTTACTTCGTTGTGGGTGAATAGCCTAAACCTTCCAATTCTTTGCACCTATTATTACGATTGGCCAAAACTCTTGCAATTTGAGTTTTTCTTCCCAGTTCATTAACCCGAAGACCGTTTCGACATCTACATTCACTCATCATTCTTCGCGTCTTTCTAACTTTCTATCAGTTGCCCATCAAAATGTCACTCAAAATGGTCAGATCCAATCAAAGCTCAAGCTTTTGGTACCTACCATCGGCACCTTCTTTACACGACTTCCCCTAGCGGAGGCGTTCAAGTATCAAGACCGACAACGCTTCATCTCATCTCGACGCTTCGTCCCACCATCTTTCAATGATGTTCGTCTTATTCTCAATACTGCCCAACTTCTGGGATTGACATCAAGTGGTCGTTTGGACCTGGCAACTTTTGACGGAGATGTCACATTGTAAGAGAAGGATGAGTTGGTTTGTGGTGGGTGACGCTAACACGTGCTAGGTATGACGATGGTGAGAGCTTGGAGCCCGATAATCCAATCATATCAAGAATCATATGTCAGTGTCCCATGATATCAGCTGTCCTTTGAACTGTCACTAACTCATACTTACAGTCCTCATGAGCAATGATACAAAGATCGGAATCGTCACTGCAGCAGGTTATACCGAAGCAGAGAAATACTATGGTCGTCTTCACGGTCTCCTCGACGCCGTCAAGTCCTCCCCAAAGCTTACCGACGAACAGAGAAACAATCTAATTGTCATGGGTGTGTGGCCCGATCTCCCATCCCGTCCTAATAAGTCACGCAGTAATCCTAACAACGTATATAAAACTCAAGGTGGTGAATCAAACTTCCTCTTCAGATTCTCACTCAGCTCCCCTCACCTCCTCGAATACCTCCCCCGACGATCATGGATCCTTCCTTCTATGTCCACTTGGACCCAAGAAACCATCACCAACCTTCTCAACGTCGCCGAAGCCTCCCTTCGCGAATGCGTCAAGAACCTTTCGCTCCCAGCTGTCATCCTTCGAAAGGAACGAGCAGTAGGCATCATCCCCTCAGTCACCGGCTACCGCTTTGCACGTGAGTCCCTTGAAGAAACAGTCCTTGTCGTTCAAAAGAAACTCGAAATGAGTGATGTTGGTCGACTACTCCCATTCTGCGCTTTCAATGGCGGAAATGACGTCTTCGTCGATATCGGAGATAAGTCATGGGGTGTGCTTGTTTGTCAAAACTACTTTGGTAACAAGAACGTTGAAAACATGGAGGGATCGACTAGTGGAGACAGTAACAGCATTTTATCGGATTCCGGTATCGACGCGATCAGTGGTGATCGAACACTTCACGTCGGTGACCAATTTCTCAGTGCTGGTAGCAACGATTTCAAGGCGAGAGTCGTGGGAACGACGGCTTGGATTGCGAGTCCGACCGAGACGGTAGAACTACTCGACGAATTGAAGGAGATGATTTCTTTGAAGAGGGAATCGGATTCAAAGCAACTCCAGGGTTGAGAAATACGCGTTCTTTACTGACTCCTCCATTCGATTTCTTTCACGGCGTTTGGAGTATCCTCAGCGTTTTCGTTCACATTTGCGATTCTCATTGAAGAAAAAGACCATTTCATCACGGGATTGTCTTTCTTCTACCTCCTCCTTTTCCCTGGAGATCTCTTAGGTTGGATTTTTATGTTGGATCTGTTGACTACACATTTGTTTCTTTTTACACCATTCCTTTCCTTTCCCATTCCTTTCCCCCTTACAGTATCAGATATCGACAACCCGACTATCAGGTCGGCTGGAAGACAAAACAGACAAAAGTTACAGAACAAAACAAAAGACAAACATCGGTGGCTATTACGTCATCATAAAATTCAAAGACTGTTAGGTCTATTCACGTGGCAAAAATGGGAGATTGGCTCGTTCATTGCATTTGTTTTTCTTTTTCCCCCTTTCTTTTTTCGAAGCGATGGAGCATATGTCATTATGGACTGGAATTTTGTCTGTCTCATTTGGAGTTTTTGCACTGTCCGCATGCATGGATATGCTTGGAGTTGGAGTTGGGGCGTTGGTTGTGAGATAATATTCTATTTGCTACCTAGTTGCGTCAGGTATGGAAGGATGGATGAATGAATGATACGATGCGATGCTATAAGAAAAGATATCTTAGGACTGTTAGGTTCGAAGCTGAGTAAGGATGGGATGGAATTTGAAGTGGATTGGATTGTGGATTAAAAAGAAATATTTGAGTTCTTTCACGTTTCTTGTGATGGGTTTTCAGGGTGAGGTTGTGATGTTTGTGATGTTTGTGATATTTTGGTGTGGGTAGGTTGGGGATGAGAGTTACCAGGTAGGTTGGTAGGTGTTTGAGGGAGTATGTATATCGTGGTGATAAATCGTGGACATCTTTCCATATGCTATCGTAGATCCATACATGTAACATGTGAGCATACCACCGAAATAGGGTAACGTATTAAGTCATTCAAGTTCTCGAAGGTCATGAAAGGTAGTAGGCCCTCCCGACGTCCTCATCAGATAATGAGAAACTTCGTTCCATCCATCCATACCTACTACCTAAGCCTGGTTCCCAGCAAACAAGTCGCCCTCGTAAGATTATCATAGCGATAAGGGAAGAGGATGACGCCGAAACAGACGTAGTATTCTATTCCAACGAAATCTGTACATACGTTACGTTCCATTATCATATACCCAGCTTCCTTACCTTTGCAGCTTCGCTTACAGTCGAGGGGGTTCGGTACCAACCTACTTACCTATTTGCCATAGATGATGGTACTTTGGTATGGCATACTACGGAGTAAATCATACCATACCAAGAAAAAGAAAAAGAAAAAAGTGAATCCTATAGGTAATCTAACTAAAGGTAAGTGCACAGCCTCAATATCTCCCCTCGCTTTCACCACCCGGAGATAGATAACCCAGATGGCCTGGATGGCATGATCTATACATACCACTCACCACTCTCGTACTCAAGTCCTCGAAACGCACATACAGCAATCCCTCCATACATCCACAGCATAGCATACCATTACCCGAGCCACAGACCTCCAAAGCGAAAGAGGCAATGATCAACAAGCATCAAAATAACCGAGCTGAGCTGAGTCGCAAGGAAAGGATACGGTAATGCGACCCTGTTGTGCGATTCGTGGTCTCAGTATGTATTGTTTCGTTACCGTAACTTGATAAGCTGAATCTGCAGCTTCTTGGGACTATTGATTTACATGGTTTAGGGGCTTGCTTGTATGACCTTTGGTTTGTGGTTGTTTTTGGTAAGGGTGGTGGTGTGTTTTTGTTGTTTTATTGTGGATGTGTGGCCTTGGGTTGTTGGAAGGGGTTGCTTAGGTTGTGAGGATTTAGGAATGGTGTTTGTATGTGGGGATAATACTTAAGTAGGGAATTGATGAAAGTATTCTGTATTAAAGGGGCTTTTCACGTGATGCATGCGGACGCGATATTACAGGTTACCTATAGATAGATAGGGGTGAGGATCTGTAGAGGAGTTCCTTTCATACACTATTATAGTAAGCTAATATAGGTCTGTTCGATTCCTGTGTTTTGTAAACTCTTTTTCACGACTTTGAAGCTATGGTGTGGATACCACGATGGAACGTGATCAAAACTTCTGATTAGCAACCTTGAACTTGACGGGACGGGAACTCGTGGGGAAGATTCCTGAAAGCTAAGGTGGTTGAGAAAAGATGCTTTGTTTTATTGAGATATAATTATATGTATTCAATGAAGTAGGCCATTAAGATATTAGTTCATTGCTCGAGATCTTTACCTAGATATTAATTGTAATCACCTAACCTCGAAATCATCAGACGGTAACAAACGCCAAAGACATTTCTGTCAGGTGTACAGTACCTCCTCATTACATCTTTCATGCCAGGAAGACATATACCTACCCACCTAAGAGAGGCACGGACATTACTCTGTACACACCTGAGTTATATAAAAAAGAAATTATCCTGTAGAACTTATACAGCTAAATTAATTGTACGAATATACCTATAGTTACTTTAGAACAATTGATACAGTTCACTCCTAATTAGTCTAGGTAAGTAAAATGGGACAATTGATTCACTTATGTCAAACTTTTAGTATAAATGACTTTTGATAGAGCAATGTCCGCCTCTCTTACCTACTAGGTACCCACACCCAGACGATAAAAAAATAAAGAACATATCTATAATATAAAACAAAAAATGGCAAAAAACAAGCTTGCGCTCGGACTAACTCTTCCTCCCTACATCTCTCGGAGTTCGGGAAGTTGGTTTATCTCGCAAATATGAGACATAGGTAGCGTTACCAACTAAGCCATAGGACCTAGATGATGTACTTTGATGAACCTTGTGATTTGCTGGGAGGAGAAGTGGTATTTGTTGTTATATCAGTGGGGGGGGGGTTGTTGTGGGGTTGTCGGGCAATTGTCGGGTAAGGTAAGAGTCCCCTTAACTCTACCACCACCGCCTATCTGAAGAGACATGACGTCCACGGCGCCATGATCAGGGATTCTGTCTTCAAGAGAAGCTCGACAAGAACGGCGGCGGATAGGTACCTAGTGGGGTAGGGTGGGTCCGCGATTGCCTCGCTCCTTCTCTCTCTTCTCTATTCCAATAGACGAGGTGGCCGTGTCGACTGAAGTCGCTCCTTCCTCGCTCCTGAGTGAATAAAACAGATTACTAGCTTTTCTCTTCCAAGTTTTCTTCTCGTAATCCCGTGGTCGAGTTCATCAGTGGCCGGGCGCTCTTTCCTGGCCTCCCGATCAGTCCCTTCACGTCGAGTCTCGTCCACCTCGACCTCGACCTCTCAACTAGGCCGGACCACATGCAGTCACTCTCTTGGTCAGCCTCAGACGAAATAGGAGTATTCAGTCTCTCGCTCCTACCTCAACTCAACTTTCTGCCTGAGATGCTAGATTTGAAAGGTCGGGCACTAGATTACCTAGACAGAGTCGTTCTTTCCTCGCTTGTAACAGACACACTCGACAGCCCACTGGGGAACGATTGAGGTGAGACCTTGAGTTGACTCACTCATGCGCGACCCAGTTTTAGAAAATTTACTTTAGCTTCTTTGGAACTCTAGGAGAAATATCTGCGGCGATGAGAATACTTCCACAGTTCCCTCGGTATGCACTTAATACCTAGGCACGGCTTGTAGGTATTTGTGGTTCAAGGTGGCACAAGCAGGAAATACAAAGAACGTAAAGCTTTCGAAATTCTAACATGACATCAGGCAGGTATTGACTGACACGAACCCGAATAATTGTGAGCTGTTAGCGCAACACACGCCAACCAAGCTTTGGTAAGGAAGTAGAATTAAAGGGGCGCGAATAAGCGAGCCGCCTGTTAAAGCATTTTCCCTCACTCCTGTTGTTCCCGATAATCAGTCACCCCAAATCACCCAGGATAAACCTTCAAAGCTCGTTGACGTTGACGAGTCTTTGCTAATGTGGGGAACCGGACGAATGGCTTGGTAAGATTACGTTTAATGATATCTACTTCCCTGCTACATAACCACGACTAATTGTTGTTTTTCAAGTCTCGGCAGGTACTACTCATCCGCCTTCATGAAGGTCATCATCAGTCAATTCATCATGAATTATGATGTTGCTCTAATAGAGCCGAGTGCTTCTCGTTGGTTTTCTTGGCGCGCAGCTTCGATCCCCAAAGATCATACATTAGTGACTTTCACTCCCTTGTAAAACAAGTTGTAGCTGCTTTTGTATTATTGATATTCCGATTAGTTTCTCTCGTTGAAGGCGACCTAGCCGTTTTTGACTCCTTGTACAGTGTATATTCTGGTTTTTCGGGAACCATTCGTTCTATAGTTCGTTCAAATTCCAATGAAATACTCATTTACATCCTTGAAGAAGTTATGGTTTCTACTGTGAAATATCAGTCCTCCAAATCCCAAGGTGGCTAGGGATTCTCGTTGAAGCTTTATGTCGCCTTAACGTGTACTATCTACTCGCATAGAACTCTTCAAACAAAGAAACAATTGCAACTTGCCAATATGTTGGTGCCAACAGATACGAGTGCGTGCCAACAACAACCTCAAAGAAACCAACACCAATACTTCGAATAACATCCTCGTGATGACCTCATATCCTGTCTTGAAACCCCCATAAATATCATGATCTCAAAGTCTTTCCTCGCCCGTCTACTACCTTTTTTATGCTAAAAGAATTGTTCCATACATACCAACGATACTTGGATCTTTATAGATTCGCAAACATACGAAAGTGCTCGAACTATGTGTTTCTTCATCTTCATTCCATTACTTCCACAAAACCCCCCCGAGCCTCCTGAACCTCCTGGACCACTCCTCACAGCCGTCGAAATGGAGATAACAAAACCCTACGGAGGTCCCAAAGAAATCAAAATAAAGTCGAGTTCTCATGCCCCACCAGGCTCCAGTGATGGAGAGATTAAGGGAAAAGGGGTTCCGAAAATAACAAAAAAAGGGAATAGGGCGATAGTAAGGAGATTTAGTAGGGTTAGTAGAAAAGAGTTTTGCGACGCTTTTAGGGATAAGGTGCCTCTGGAAGATCCCACCAGGGACAAACGCGATGTAGGTATGATTTAGTATCTAGTATAGCATAACCAGGCATCTATCAAAATCTACATCTTTTCTATCCTAGGTCTATGCGCATGATTATCTTCCCTTACGATGCCCCGTTACTTTCTATGAAAGCGCTTGTAAATTCAACCACCCATACCTTCAAACCGTTCCATCCTTCAGACTCCCCAAATACCAAGTCTTATCACCCCCTCCCAACTCCCGAACACTAAATCCATTGCCCAAGTATCCAAATCTATTACCCCTCTTCGCTTTTCCATTTTTTGCGTAAACAAACTCGAAGTCCTCACCTCGAAACTTCTCCAACATCACGAACCAGTGTATCCGACTCCCAGGATGTAGCGCTGTAACCGGTCCTGTCTCTTTTCCATTCTTGAACCATGACCGACAAGTACTGGCCCACGCAGTTCTGGGCATGAAAGCCTCAATATGTTCGTAGTAATCTTCCAGAGCACCGGAGGACGGTGACAGTGAGAGGATGGATTCCGTTTGGCATTTTTGGATGATGGAGGCTATGTATGTAGCAACGTGTTCGGTGATTGTAATGACGGAGCCGTGACCTATTGGTGCATTTGGTCCAAGAAACACTGTAGTACGTTAGGGTTTTGGGTTTGAAGAGCAAAGATGGGGCATGAATACAACTTACTGAAGTAATTTGGGAAGTCTGGAATACTGGTCGACATATACGCTCTTGGCAAGTTTTCCTTCCACAGGTCTTGGAGATTACCTTTCCTTCCTATGATTGGGAATCGAGGACAGAAACCGACGTCAAAACCAGTGGCACAAATTAAGACGTCGATTTCTACAACTTCGCCAGTTGAGGTCTGGATCCCGATCTCGACGATGGAGTCTATTGGATCTGTAACCACTCGAACGTTCTCGGCTCTTAGACATTCCAAGTACCCAACTGCGGGTGTCAATCGTCGACAGCCAACCGCAAAATCTGGTACTAATGCTTTTACCAAATCTTTGTCGCCACCTAGCATAGTAGTCATATACGTCGTCAAGACCTGCTTAGCATATTTGGCGGTGTCGCTGTCTTTGATGAGCTTGTATGGAAGTTAGATTATGTTTCAGAGCGCTGATGGAAAGTGAGAATCGAGACATACCATTGGGAACTTGCCATTAATCTCTTCCTCGACTGCTTTGACAAATCGAAGATAGTACTCTGGGCAGGAAGTGAACTTCTCAATTTGCTCAGGTGTGAACTTGTCCCCATCCATCTTGACCTCTTTCAAGATATCTACTGACTGGCTTAACATTTGTTGTTGTGGCGGCACAACCCTGTCCTTCAGATTAGTATGCTATCCTCACTGAGTCGGAATACAACAAACCATAATGGAGATCTTAGAAACTGAAATAGTTGCTTGACATCTTTTTGTATTGCCGGCATGATCTGTACACCCGATGAGCCATTGCCAATAACAGCGACTCTTTTCCCCGTAATATCGAAGTCTTTTGGCCAGTCAGCGGTATGAATTAGATCCCCCTTGAAACTGTGGAGGCCCGTTATCTCTGGCCACTTCCAGTTACTAGAAATTGTTAGCAACCTGAAAGGGTACAACGAAGAGCAAGCCTTGTGCGAGTAGAAGCACATACTTCAAAATCCCAGTCGCGTTGAGAAGAAAATGACAATAGTCACCAAAAACCTCTAAACTTTTGAGGTCCTGTACCTTCAACTTCCAAACTGATTCCTCTTCACTCCAGATAGCTTCTGTGACTTGATGTAAGGTCTTAATAGACGGTCCAAGATGATCTTCCTCGCAAACCCTGCACAGATAATCTTCGATCTCCTCCGCGCGAGCGTAAAAAGTGCTCCAAGACGGATTATGCTTCCAGGAGTATTGATAGCTGTGTGAAGGGATATCACACTTGCAGCCGGGATATCTGTTTTCGTACCAGGTTCCTCCTACTGAAGGGTTCTTTTCGTAGACGACATGTTCGTAGTTGGTGAGTCTCTCTCGAAGTGTCCGGATCATGTTAATGCCACTTGCACCTGCACCGATCGTCACAATCCGTACATGTCGAGCTGTTCCAAGAGGTGTCTCGGAGACTGTGTACTTTCTGGTATCGGTCTCCATTGGTCAAAGTTCCTACTCAATCCTGAGAAAAGCTGCTGAGAACCAAAAGGTTGAAGGTGAAGAGCGGGAGTTGGTTATTAAGATTTGAAGAGCAAGCAGAATTCAACTTATAGATAGAGATTCATCTTAAATCAGGAGACACCTCATTTCTAAGGGTCAATCCGATATACGAGATACGGTCTGGTCCGATAAGGGGAGAAGTGAAGAGTGAATTCAATATACTCGAATCTGAATCGAATCTCATTGGTATATTGTGCCCCTCTATGTGGGGTAGGTCTCTTCGGAGATATTTGGTGAGAGGTTCAGTCGTATTTGAGCGAATCGGCGAGACGTGTGCACCTCCTGCCGTCAGCCGAGACTGGGGTATCAAACAGCCGCAAAGGGGGCTTGGATTTACAAAATCAAAATTCTGCATTAATTTGATGTACAATCCTCCCGAACTCCCGGAAAAGCCGTATTCTTTTTCTACTTCTGCTACAATTCAACGGTGGAAGCCTTTGTTTCACTCAACTCCATGTCTCAGGAATGCTCTCAGTGTTCTCGGAGACCCCGTCAATAGACTTACTAGATTAGATCACTCTCATCAGGTCCAGAACTGTTGGAAACAACTTCAAGTTTAAAAGACCTCTCAGAAGATTTATCACTCTTAATACAATGTTGAAGTGGAATGGGAAGGGGGACTTATCTCGTCGATCAGCCTGGTCGATAATGCATATGATGATACCGCTTTAAAATCATATAAGATTCCCCACCTGTGAATATCATGGAAATCTCATCCTCGTCTACAGGACTATTCAGTTGCAGCAGAAAAAATGTGCCGGCGTTGAAGACTTGAGATGATGTAGTCAAAGTTATTCTTCTAATTCGCTCGAAGACAAGATTTGTTTTTGTCATGTAGAGAATCTATTCACTGAACCGATAACTACTCATGATGTCTCGTTCTCTCATCAAAGCCTCAACACAATCAGAGAGTAGCCTGTCACAGCCTCACATGCGTGAAAGTTGTTGGACCATTTTTACCATAGCCATTGTGAATAGCGTCTTCAATTAAGCACGGAAAAGGTAACTTCCATGTCCACTAAGGGAAAAGGCACAAAGTAAAAATAGCAGTGGTTCGAAAACCCAAAGTCAAGCCTCACTGATTAGATCCGGATCTGTAATGACGTACCATGTAAATAAATTCTTGACATTCGATAACGTCTATAAAAGATGGCTTATGCAAATCGGTTATGGGATATAAAAGTTGTAGAATATACTATGCTGGAGAAGTCATAAATTCACCAAACTTAAATCTGCTAATCAGAGTTAAAATGAGGATCTTCGCCTATGAACGCTTCTGTCTTCTTGTTTTTGAGAGAATTTAGAAACCTTCTCAAGACTTGAGTGGATATTATCAGCATCTACTATATTCTGGGGGCAAATGGGTTCAATAGATGAGAGCTTCATAAGTGATCTGCATTTGTAGCTGGTTTATTGTACATTGCAAGAACGCTCTCACTTGGTGGCTTTCGACCATTATCTGGGTGCCAGAACCATCTCTATGAATGTATCGTGTCGCCGCTTCTGCGGGAGCTTGCTGGCAAAAAAGTAACTGAAAATCCCCGTTAACCCATAAGGTTACAGTCGGCCATAATCCAGACATCTGGCCGATATAAATTGGGGGGTGCTCTTATTGTCTCATAGGATGCCTGTGGCTTTGTTAGTCTTTGTTTTAGCAGGACATTGAAGCCCACCGATGGCATGCATGGCCATGCATGTGGTCTTCTGGGATTATGCCACCTCAACTTAACACTCCTCGGTCCTTGATGCCCAAGTGGGAAGACAAGTACGTTCGCACAGTAATTTGTATTGAAGAAGGCTGACTTGATTTGTTTCTAGGTAAGGGAGCTCCTATTAAGAGAATGATGCGATTTCCACAGTACAGTAGTAGGCTGGTGTGTACCTAAGTAGGGTGGATTTGGCGATCGAATGTCAGCTGGACCCCGCCGGTCAGCAAAGCTTACGACGCCTCAAAAATGCAAGAGACGTTCGTTTTGAAGAGGAAGATTCGTTGTCCATGAATAATTTCAAGGCAAAGGCAAATATTCGACGCTAGATTGATTCTGGTCATTCTAATCGAGCTGAGGGTTTCGCCTTTTCTCTCAACACCTGTCGTCACACCACAAGGAAGGAGCCACTCAGTCTGTCTCCATGGCATCCTTTTCCTGAGCAAGCCGAGAACATGATTCACAGTCGTTCTCCGTAGTCGGCGCCATGGGAGGGAGACAAGAAAGAACATATAGACAGAATATCGATGTGTAGCGGCAATGGCCAGATATTAATTGGTGTATTTTTACGCCTAGTAAACTGTCGGCGTCACATCGATTTCCTGCAGTCTTATTTTCAGGTCTAAATATCTATCATTATCTCGGGTCAGGCTTTCTATATACGCGACTTCATATCCTATATGTCCATAGCCTATTCTTCGGATGGTTCATTTGCAGTGCTTCTGACCCACTGCCCTTCCTCGTTCTTGTAATACGGACCCTTAAAGTTTCCCCATTTCGAGTCCAAACATCTCACAATACCCCCCTTTCCCTCAGCCAGAAGGGTATCGGTGACGCCGTGTCCTCCGCCTTTGCATTGGTAGCCACCGAATCTCGATTCCCATGTATAATTTTCAGGACAGCCAGCCGTCAACTTGATCTGCTGCTGGGCCCACTTGTCTTGTTCTTCCCTTTCTCTTCCTGACATCGAAGCGATACTTATCTGTCGGCTAGCCATTAGCTTGTCGCGGTTAGAAGTAAACAGAGATCGTTGTCCTGGTGGCGCACTTGGTATAACGCTGGGTGCTCTGCTGGGTGCTCTACTGGGTGCTCTAGTTGGATCGATCTTTACTGGCATGACACTCTGTGGGCTTTTGTCTAGCCTTGTTCCCATCACGCTTTGTCCGATAGGTGGGCCCCGACTTGAACTTCTGCTAGAGGGTCTACTAGAGCTCCCACTTTGTGGACGGGTACTTGTGGGCTTGAAAGAGCTCATTTCCGAAATTGTTGGCATTCCCGTTGCTCCTGGAGGATCATATCGTTGGCCTGCAGGATATTGGCTGGGGGATTTAGAAGAAACATATCTTTGGCTTTGTCCCGCGGTCTGGTATTGCGAAGTTGGTGCACGTGAGCTAGCTGGAACTCTCGAAGTCTGCCCAGAACTCTGATATTGTGAGCTTGAAGGAACTCGCTGACTTTGGTATTGTTGGGCGAGGGAAGAGCTCGGTGGTCTGTTGCTTGGACCGCTAGGCGAAGATGATTGATAATGTGAAGGTCCACCAGCTCGGGAACTAGAAACATAGCTAGTGGGTACGTTTGATGGTTTGATACTTGCTGATGGCTTTTGACTCTGTCCCCTTGCGGGTGGTGCTAGTGAGCTCAGAGGCAAAGGTTCTGGATCAGCATCATATGAAGGGGCATAAGACGACAAGTCGGGTCGCTCTGCCATAGATGCGTGAGGTAGGTTTCCTCCCTGGCCAGGTGGAGGAGGTGGTTGAGATGCCATTTTTCTATTTCTAGAAGATCTCGTTGGTGTGTTTTTGGAAGTATTAAAGAGTTGCCTCAGAATTTGGCACATGGACTGAAAAGAAACTTGGACCATGGGCGAAATTCTGCGACTTTATATCTTTGAATTCTCTCTGCTCAGTGATTGCAAAAAAAGTAACTCTGCGACTCACAGTCTCCAACAAACACAAGAGACGGCCAATAACAATTCAAGAATAGACGAGCTTAGTTATTGCGCAGGAGTTTCTCCCAGCCTGGATTTGATTCACTACCTGATGTGTGATCCCTCTCTCTCTCTCTCTCTCTCTCTCTCTCTCTCTNTAAACTCAAGTCGATTCCCGGCATAATCTCTTGCAAAGAATCTAGTTGGATACTCAACGCCCTTGGCTCCTATTCAGAAAACAGCGTTAGCGTAAATCAGAGTGCTGAGTTGCATTCGATATTCTCTTCTTGCATCTTCGCCCAATAAGGCGATATTATTTGTTACATTCAAAGAACTCATCAACCCGGATTCACATACCAGAATTCAACTCTCCGGGTTTATCAGCCTGTTGAGCAGCAGCTTTGGTCCCACCAACATGGCAATCCCAAACCTTCTGCTGCAAAGCCGCAAGTGATTCCTGGGACCCAACCTTAAAACAAGGATGTCTTGAGGAATTTAGATCATTGACTCCAAAAGCAATATGGACTTGTTGCCCGCCAGGTGTAATATCGAACCTTCACAGCAAGCATTAGCTCTGATTACACATCACTCCAACCAGTTTTATCAATATATCGAACAAGGAGAAGGGAGAAATCGGCTTACCAAGCAAGTCTATCCTTTTGTAAAGCTGGAACAGGCACTCTTGTAAACCCCAATACCCCACTATAGAATTCTTCCGCCTCGTCGAGGGTTCCTTGTGGAACTAATAGATTAACATGTGCGATCCCCGAAATCATTATGTTTCCTTCTTGTGTTTCTGAAGTTTCTTTCTTAGTAAGCTTGAGAATTTAAAATATTGAATGCATACAGTTGTATTTGTTTTGCTGGCGGGGATTTCCACGACTTAATTTCAAGGTCATCCGATCGGCTTGTGGGGCAAACAACCGGTTAAATGCTCAACTACGTCATTTCACGTGAACTGAATGTATACTCGTATTTCAATATTCCAAGGTTACTTCGCGTAAGGACTTTTGGGAATAGCTGCTTTATCTTGTTAGATTCCTGTGGTGTCTGTGTCCAGTACTGGTTAGTCAAAGGCGAAACTGAGGATGTATGATAGGAAAAGAAATCCACACCAATCCCAAGAATTTTAGATTTCAACGCGCTTATCCAATAAAATTACGAGAAATCAACTTTGTATGTGACTATCAAGGTTAAGAGAAGCGAGCTCCTCGCTTAGTTTCCCTTAAAAAGTATCCACGAACCCAAATAATCAAATGGTCACGTGACACTCCCCCTTTCCCCACACGACTCTGTTATCTTTTGCAACACAGAATCAATACCCTTTCGTGGGGGTGAGGCTACCATCATGCATTACGCCCTTCGTAGTCTTTCAAAGTGGCGTGTTTAAAGCTTATAAAGAGCAATATATACAGATTAATTAATTAAATTGTATGCACGTGGTTACTCAAGAGGCGGTACCGATGCTCAAAGAGGGTAAGACTAGCGCCAGAAGGCTCTGCTTGTCAAGTCCATCCACTCCATGCAAACGACCAGCTACCGAGTACCGTCATTCTCACCATCTAACACCAGCATCATAATAAAGCTTACATTAAAAACACTCTAATATATCAAAACCAACGCAGATACCCGCCCGAACCCTATCTGACCGTCTCCAGCTTCAAGTACAACCCGGTATTGAACTCCAACCGCTACCAAAAGCTAACCGCCCATTGCCACGGAGTTTCCATGCAGCTTACCCTGCGAACATGAACACTGCATAGCGCAAGCCAAGCTCAATATTACCTGCAATACAACCAGCTTATATAATACCCCGCAAAAGCCACATATTCTGCTGTGCACAATTGAAAGGGCGAACAAGGATCATTTATCGTATATCCCGCTATCCTCGCTCCCCTCGCAGAATCTGACCTCTTATACCGGTTTGTCCACAAGAAATCAATACCGCATGTAGCACCACGTCACATAGTAACAACAAACACCCCGAATCCCACCCATCCATCAAGCACGTCGTGCACCAACTAGTCCATCCCGCGTAAAAGCAAAGTTCACTGCAAACATAAACGAAAACGAGTAAACGAATATGCGTACGCAAGAGTTACCAAAGCAAGGACTGTGTGCTAACCCAATGCATCACTGTTGAGAATACCGAACCTGCTGTGCGAAAAAGACACATGTATGCTGTCAATGTATGCAACGTGTGATGCATCCTACTACATATTGAACCATTAAAGTCATTTGTGGCGTAGGAGGAATACCCCTGAAATTTGGGGGCTAAGCGAGGATACCACCCATTCGGTACCTGTACGCTGTGGCTTGTATGGCAATACGAGCGTTACGCAAAGGTGGTACGTACGCTTGCCATGCAAACAGCGACATTTCTTCTGAATGTTGGATTCTCGTGGTTAGACAGTTTAAATCCAATCTGGAAATAAGTCACAAATGTTTGCGCCCCCATGTGTTAAAATAAGACCGACCAAACTCTTCAATTTAACGTCAAATAAATCCAAGAAATGAATCATCGAGTGAAGAAATATCGATTAATTCGTATTTAACTATGGAATCATGAAAAGAAACATGAAATAAGTAAAGATAAAACAGCCGCCTTGAGTAACGCCCACCCCAATGAAATACAACAGAAGACATGAAAACAAACAAATGCAGTCTCTAAGTGTTACATTTCACAAGAATGGTAAACCACATAATTGAACCTATGTTTCCTCCATAGCATAGAAGGCGATCACAAACCAGAGTCGATCTGCTCAACGAGAGTAGAATTGGTGTAACTAGTCCAGTCTCGGCATGTTTGTGCCTAATATCCGTTAATTTGTTTTCAATACCATAGAGGAAAAGATCGACTGACCATGATGGATGGAACATTATACTTGGCAATCTCATCCGGTTTCTCCACAACCGTGACATAAAGACCACCGGATACGTGCCAAGCGATGTGGCAATGAAGAGGCCAGGCACCCGGGTTATCAGCTTCAAACTGTAGGACCAAGTATCCTCCAGCGGGGACGAGTTGGACGTCACGTCTTTGAGTATTCGCGGGATTGATGACGGTTCCATCCCACGTTCCGGTTCCGACATTAAGAATGTGCATATTGTGACCTGTTCCTCAATGTTAGTTGCGCCTTTGAGAAACATAATAGAAAATATTGGCTAACCGTGTAAATGCATAGGATGGGCAGCAAAGCCAGGGTTCTCGATAACAATTCTGACAGAAGAGTTGGATCCAAAGTTGTAAACATTCCATTCAGGATTAGCAGGGTAAGAGTTGTTGCCCACACTAGACAAAAGAAGAATTGGCTGGTTGTAGTTGGCACGGAAAGAAACGGAGTTCATGGTCCATAACCAGTGCTGAGTGGCGTTTTGACCGAAGCCAATTGCGATGTTTTGGGTGGTTGGCGGGTTTGGATCAGGCGTGATTTTGTAAATGGGGGTTGTGGAGGCAATGGGGTCATTTGCACATTGGTTGGCTACGGAATCGATGAAGGCTGGCCATGCCTGAGTAGTTGGTGGAGTAGACGGAACGTTTGCCCCGTAGTATACGATAGCGGTGGCATCCGGATTAATAGCGAGTGAGCATGCTGCAATAGAGGAACGCATGATGAACGCAGCATTGCTCTTGGTATCGTTGGTGACTGCCTTGACGAGGACGTCTGTTCGTTGTCCAATACCCAAAGTAACCACTGTGCATGTTAACTCAGATCGTGACTACCAATATTTGTGATGTCCCATACCTTGAGTATCATATGGATTGATTGGAACAAAGTCATTGGCGATAACTGTCATGGTGTGTCCATCGATGGAGAATTTTTCAATGGCCTCCGCGCCTGCATTGATCAAACGAAGTCGATGAGTTTTTCCCGGTGTGAATTTAAAATTGCTGATACCAGCGTTCGCAGCACAAGGTTGGTTCGCAGGAACCGTCGAGCAGTCGAAGTTATTTCTTCCGTTGATAAGATTGTTGTCAGATGCTGGAGCCTAGTCGGAATTAACAAATGTCTTAGCAATTCTAGATTGGCTAGGAAATTGGTATCTTACAATCAAATTGACATCAGTAGACATGACATCTTTCACAATTGAAAAGTAATCGCGATGATAATGATCGGTGAGCAATATTGGTCCAATGTCTTAGCAGAAAAGTTAGCTTTATTTTTGTGTGAGACTAGGAGATACCCACCGACATCATACCCAAGGGTATCGGGTCCATGAATCTGCGAATTGTTAGTTGATCCATTCTTCATCAAGTGGAGAGGACAGGAGCGTTGAGCTTCAAGCTCCACACATCAACTGAAACCAAGGATGGATAGGGGGGATAGAATTCGCATACAATCATGGGACCAAGCAGACCAGAAGCATACTGGCCTATGTAAAAGTTAGTTTACTCTAACTACGGGTTTGAAGGATACATACCGGAGTAATGACTGTGATACCAAGATGAACCGTAAAGATCGGCAATGAAAGAGTATGTGAAAGTCCCTCCTGGAGGAATAGGGCACTGAGTGACGCCAGGGACGCCATCCATCCATCTGCAATAATAATCAGTATAACATATGCGATAAAATGACAATAGGTGCTCACGGGGAACCCTTTTGAAGAATACCGTGCCAGTGAAGACCGGTGCCCTCCTCCGGCGAGTTGATAGAGTTGTGAACCGTCACCTGAATTGTGTCACCCCTTGATTGGTCAGCTATCGTTGATAAAGATTACGCATTAGCGGCTGTTACCAGTTGGCTTCAATCAGAGGACCTGGAAACTGGCCATTGATGGTCAAGAAATCCCTTGGGAAGCCGTCGGGGGCTTTCTGTTGTCTTCTGATGGTAAAATCGTATTTGCGAATTACACCAGTTGCTGGAGGATCTATAGAACTATCAGCACAGAAGTTTTTTACAAAATGGTTATACAAAACTTACCGGCTACATGAGAACAAGAGTTAAGATTTCAGTCAGTTAGTGTGATTCTGTCAGAACTTACTATCTGAGTCAAATTAGTAAATAAAGTTCCACGCGCAAAAATTGAATATCTTACAAGGGTTGGTATTGTTTGCGGTTTTGGTACCCCATGGCGCTCCTTGTGGCAAAGGCTAGAGGCAGGTTAGAAAAGAAGGGAGAACAAATAAATGTGTAGATCAGGATGCCCTCGCCTAACGTTTTCACGAGGAAAAAGAATCATAATACTCAGGAAAAACTCACAGTGACTGGATCTGCGGTAACCAAGTAGGGAACGGCGAGTCTCGCATAGCTGTCTAAGTAGGTTTTAGTAACTGACGTCTCAGAGCATGATAGGATTCCGTACTCTGAGCCTCGGCCAAAGAGCTCAAGAACGCAACTACCACTGTGCTGAACCTCATTGTTGCTAAATCAATAGAATTAAAGAAGTGTTGAATGAAGGGCTTAAAATGGATATTGAAGAGAAAGCTTGGAGTGAGACAACGAGAGACTTTGAGGGGATTGATTCATAATTTATACATGAGAGTTTGCTTGACCTACTTGTCAAACCATAGAATTGCTAGCGCTGACCGGAAAATTCATGCTTCTTTCGAATAAGTCCAACTGCGGTCTCGAACTCAATATTTCGGTGAAGGTGTGTAAGCCCTTGAATTCTGCAAAGACATGCCCTTCAATTCTATGCTAGTGCTACCGGAAAACAATATTGGGCTTGCTTGCATCGGCCAAGAGTGTCCATGAAAGGATTCCGTGCCGTGGTTTCAGTCAAATGTGGAGGGGGAATGTAAGCAATGGCAGTCAAGAAGTGATTCGAATCCCCGTCGAACTCTTTTGGGATGGATAAGGTTGGTGGTGTACGAGTGAGTCAAGCCCATTTTGCTCGCTCCTCTCCATTGCGGTGCCAATACAAGTCTCCATTGCGCTCTGTCGCGGCATTGATGCCACGCGCTGACAGGGTATGGAGAATTAGCTGATGGAAGTAGGATTGCATGGCGCTACGCCAATGTCTTTCGGAATGAACTTTCTTCCGCTCACATGTTTGTCAAATCGCAATTGCAAATGTGAAAAGGTGTAACGATTTGACGAGAGAAAGGTCGAAATTCTTCAAGATAGATCGATTCTGCGCTTTCTTTCAGAGCCGTTATGTGGTACAACCCAAACAGCATATCGAAGAATGTAGGCAAGGCTACCTTGCATAAAGCGCTACAGTTACGAAATTGGACAAACATGTTGCCTCAAAAAATGAGGCAGAAAGGTGGCTTCAACAGTTCTTCCAGCTCGAAAGCTGTCCTAGTCAATGGAACGATACGTCAGTAGACAAGTTCCGGAAGAGGCGGCTGAAGAGGCGAAGTCACTTGAGATCGCCATCCTTCATAGAATAGAGGTGGTATTTTGAGCTGGTCAATCAGCCCTCCAGGTCGCCATTGAGAGTGCCAAAACAGAGGTACTGTGACGCTTGCTTAGGAGGATGGCAAGCCCTAAGGCACAGAAGCAGCCACAAAGCCACATTGGAAGACCAATGCCCAGCTTCCATGGATGTTGAATATGGCTAGATCCGACAGGCACCAAAGTCTGCCGTGTCACATCATACTCCAATACGACGAGGGATGACCCGGCATCGTAGGGTGGTTATAACGATTGGCTTGCGTGTCAAGCTGCGTCTGATAACTCCTCGTGTTGTCCAAAGATCGGTGAATAATCGGTGGGCTTGAAGCGCATGACAGCGGCGTCAGTGACGGCGAAAGGTATCCTTTGTCACTAAAAGAAAGAATAAGCAACCTGTTGGAATAGTCAGAGCAGAGCGGAAGGATAATACGCCATAAGCGGAGTTAAAGGAGGCCTAAATCTTGGGTACGAAGTGTACGAATGAAGTACCGGCAAGTGACTCGATTAAGCGAATGGAAGGGTAAGAACTTGCATCATGTCACTGCAGACGGGCGAAGAAAATGCAGAGTGCAGTGCCAGACTGACCCGACAGAGGGCATCTTCACGCCAGGGCTTACCGAGACCGATATTTCGTCCCCGTATTCTTCGGGAGCAGGATTATTGTCCGATTACGGCCGCTGCCTAGACGGCCACAAACATTGGAGCTAAATATAGCCACGAGCTCTCCAGCCCTAATCTTCGGAGCTCGGATGGGTCGCACTAAACTTCAAATTACAAAATCAAGGATAACGTGGGAGCAGGGAGCTGAAAACCCCGTAATCATCTTACCAGGATATGTGCCGCGTGGTGACCATTCGTGTGGAACTCTCCGATTTGGGTAACTTGCCCTAAAGTTCCGTACTTCATCCCCCTGCCCGCCAATGCTTGATTTCGTCATCTCTGTTGTTGAAAAGTTCAATAAATCCAATCGCAACTCATCCCACACCTTCGACCTTGGCATTATGTCCAGAACCGAACAGACGACGATGAGTTGGGTATCGTCTTTTGATCGTTCTTATCCTCCAGCTTAGCTGACTGCATCCTTTGGGATTTTCATGCACCTCGGCTGCAGCGAAAAAATGTCCACTGTACTGTACATACGTAGAAGATTCGCAAGTTTTCACCGTGTTTGATATCCAAATTTTATCAAGTCAAGCCTTCCTTGCGGCTGCACTATTGAGCAGAGGTACGCCAAAAAGGTGTTGGGAGAAGTTGTTAGTTGAGGATAATTGCTTATTGCAACGACACAACTGGAGAACTTTGTAACTTGCCTCCAATCCCCATCTTCTCTTCAGCCACACACAGCACTTGCATTTCATATATCGCTGCTACTGGCGTCTATCGGATAAGCGATGCGGGGTGTACTCGGTGTGAAGATCTGAGTCCACAGACGTTGAGGGGTGGAAAGTTGAGAGTTGAGCTTGCGATGAATCGTACACCCACCAGCCTGCAGGTGAGATTGCGGATGTGGAGGTGGTGTAATGTAACGAGGCGTCTTCGGCAGTTATCCTACGAAAATCTCAACGCCTAACTAACTGCGATTCGTTATGATCTTCTTACTGGTGTTCTTGAAGAAGTGGAGAACGAGCTATCATCTCATTATTTGAGGGGTTGAGACCTTTAACCAATGGGAGTCTAAAGCTCTGAAGATTGAGTTAGCGGATTAAGCACTTTTGGAGGTACGAATTAAACGAAGCTTTGCATGGCATGAAGAGGTTGAGAGACTGGGATATAGGAGCACACAACCTTTACAGAAAAAGGGAAACAAGTCCTAGCCGAGTTACTTCCAATACCTAGACCGCCTGAATACGACCATATGCCTGACCAAAAGGCAAGCGTTTCTTTGGTGGAATATTTGAACGAGTAAATCGCAATCATCGATAAGTCGAAGCTCAGAGCAACACATAGACATCACCCTTACGCCTCGCGTACGGGTATTGTAAGAGTTTGTAATATCATACAAAAATCGTCCAAATCTGCAGAGGGGGTTCAATTCCGCGAATTTGACCCCGTTTAGGCAATGCAATATGTTGATCCTGTACCCAGTACTTGCTTTTTCAATAACTATCATCGAAGTTGGTCTAGTAATTGACGGCACGGAATTAATATTCAACAGATGTAACCTAAGCTTTGAGTATTATTGACAGTTGGTTGACAAGGAAAGCGTCTGTTGTTTCTTTGATAGCGCAGCAACCGTTGAAGCTCATTACACGAATTTTGTATGCATGCCATAAAGTATCGAAACAGGTGGCGTCGACATACAGTCCTCCCGTCTCCGCGAGCTCCCGTATTCAAGCTTCGCCGCATTCAAGCCTGTTCCTATGGGCGGGGTTAAGCAGCCCCTTATTTTGCGACTGCTACCTGGTGCTAACGACCCGAGGAACAATCGTTGCCAACTTGAACATGTCCAAGGCGATTCCATTGCATATAACTGCTAGCCGTCAATGGAATGAAGCTTTCAACCACATGTAGATCCCGCGACGAAGGTTGCTCCACAATCCTCACCGATGAGGGGGTAGCTTTATAACGAGGCCAGTCTGGAGATGTGCATCGAAAAGCAGCCCTTAGAAGGGCGAACCCAAAAGATAGCTGGAATACGGGATTACCCGGCTCTCGGCACATGTTCCTACACATGTACTTAACACCATACTATGGTATCCTATGGTATCCTATGGTCCAGGTCGATACCAATTCTTCTTCAACAGTCCTATACAACACTGGCCGGCGTGTTGCGATCTCTCCATTGGAGAGGGTGTCCCACTTCGGAGCTCGAGGGTGGCCACAGAAAAGCCTTGGCAAAGCGAGAACTCTCAAAAAGGCGTTATCATCGAAAGAGAAGACATGCCGTCGTCAAAGCATAGCAACACTTTGCCCTCCGCAATTGGGCATCCACCTCATGGCTTCAAAATTCCAGTTGAGAAGGGAAAGTGTTGATTTGTGTACCTAACGTGTACTACAGCTGTATTTAGCATTGCTCTCATCAATTCAGTGCGAGATTGACTTCCTCTCTACTGACATCGAAAGCCGATAAGTAACAGTAATGACAGACTCCGCGGCATCCAGACAGTCGAGAAGGGCGAAACGAAATCAGATATATCAAATCGTGCCGGTAGTATCGAAGAACCGTGCACAGCATGTAGCCAATAAGATCCTGAGTCCCATATATTGAATTGTTCTCGTGAAATGGAGGAGGCTCTGCACACCAAAAAGCTGAAAACGCCAGGCAACTGAATTGGAAGGAGAAGGAATGTTTATAGTGTAACCAGAGACCGAAACATTGAAAGGGGGTAGCAAGATTTAATAGCATACGAAAACTCTAGAATTAGATATACGGATAGTAAGCTCCGCCAGAAGCTCAATTGAGGTTGAGACTACGGGAGTCCGGTTCTCAAAAGAGTATAGCTTCATTTCGAGACTCCAATCACCAGAGCCAACGTTGGTTTGCCTTGTGGGGCCGGTGGGCTGATTTTCCTTAGTAATTTGCGGCCCGAACATCGGCGAGTGTACGTGAGTTAACTCCGTGGTGATTTCCGGGTTGATGGCAGCCCGAGAAGCAGTGAATGAGCGTGACTTTCTTTAAAAATTACAAATAATCCAAATAGTTCAAACAACAATAATACTTGATCAAACTCCCGAGATAATTAGAGGTATTAGTTGTGCATTTAAATAAGTTAAAAAGCAACGACTAATGTTACCAGAAGTATTACGACCGGGATCGCTCTGCTTACTACCTACCGCTTTTGTGATCTGCCGTGAGCCTCATCAAACGTTCACTGTAAACCTTAGCCACGACATCCCACTTGGCCTAAGCTGATATACTTCTTTTATCAATCACACGCTCTATATAAATTGCGATCCTTGCACTTTCCCCGCTCTTGGGTGTTCCTGCGGAGGCGTAATTGTTTCGAAAATGTCCAAGGCCTTGACCAAACCGCCTCGCGCTTCTGCGTCAGCGGCAACAGACCCCATACCATCTGAGCTTCTAAAATATCTAGAGAAGTACCGTGTCGTTGTCTGTACTGTTTGTCAGTACGCAATTCAGCCGAATGCAATAGCCCGACATCTTAAAGAGATACATCGCATAACCCGGTCCCGTCGAAGGCCGTTTATGCAACACGTCTCTAAATTTGAGCTGGCTGAGCAGGATTGCGTGGTGGGCTTGACGCCACAAGACTTTCCCGTCCCCTTACTTCCAGTGCAAAGCGGCCTTCAATGTCAATACAACAGTTGCTTACATTTATGCGCCACGGAGAAGCGTATGAAGAGCCATTGGTAAGTCAAACTGCTGCTCGTTTGTATCCGCTATTATTCCGTGCACTTAGAACGAACGGCTCAATTTTAGATGCCCTCAAGCAATTCTTTCAAGTGATCCAATCGTTTGGAAAACTTACCATAGCTTTTCTACCTATTTGGCACAATGATCAAAAGGATTCTTACTAACCTTGAGGTCCTGGCGTTTAGGCTCTCCAACCATGAACGCCGAGGACAACCAATTATCGATTGGAAACCCGTGCCGCTACAAACCTTCTTCAAAGGAAATCTTCTCAGATACTTTACAGGGACACCACGTATCAAAGAACCTGACAAAAAGTTGGCTCACTTCTGTAGCGATAATGATGTAAAAGATATCGAAGTAAGTTTAAGAAGCCCTTTTGATCTCCCAAAGCTTGGCTAATGAATACCAGGTAAACATCGAACCGAAGCCTACCGAAGCAGCAAGAGCCCCACTTTCTCCACCATCTGCTATTCAACTTTCAAATCTAATCGATAGTTCTAATAACCCTCTATTGCATCATTATATTGCAAGTACCAGTCTGAGTCTTTCTACGAATAGCGAGATGAGACTTATGGTAAGCAAGCACATTTATATCCTCGTCTTCTATCCCAAAACAAATTCGAACAGAGAACTGCTTCATATTTGAAACTTTTCTATCATATTTCACTGCCCTGCTCATTCGCATTGAACCCCATTTCACCGAATTTCTCGAACGATTTAACCAGTAGTTATGCGAACAGTTTAAGTTAACTTGCATTTTTTGTTCCTTTCACTGCTGAAAACCCTTGCTTGCCTTTCCTGCTACTTGAAGACAAGATAAGGCTGACTTTCTGGACTTCTCAGTGGCAAGTATTCGTGCCACAGCTTGCCTATCAGCACCAGTTCCTAATGCACGCCATCCTAGCCTGTTCCGCTCTCCATCTCGCATATCAGAATCCAGAACGACAACAAGAATTAGTAGCCAAAGCCACCGAACACCAAGACCTTGGAATGCCTTTATTCCGGTGGGCTATGGCCAATCCCGATCTACGCAACTGCGAAGCAGTGTTTCTCTATACTCATCTCCTGGTGATAAACTGTTTCGCCTTGGAAAAAGAAGCCGAAAGGCTGTTCATGGTCGATGGTAACGCAAAAGACGATGAGGGCCTTCCGGCATGGCTGTTTTTTATAAGAGGTGGATGTTCCATGCTTTGCAATGTGTGGGACAAGATTGAGGCGGGTCCTGTGCGATATTTGGCTGTCGCTTGGGACTTTCCTATCGATATTTCAGCATATTCGGATCAGCCTTTGATTGACTATTTTCTTTCTGTTCCTCACGATGATGTAAGTAAACTTGAGATCGCACATTTATATGCAACATTCCGGATTGTTCACGGTGGCATCTGAGTTCGAACTCTCATTGTTCTAAACCCCTGGGATATTTTCTGATTATTCTGAGATTTTTGGAATAATCGAGAGTACTTCCAGACATCTAGAGTAATTACCTCGATTATCCTAAAGAAACACAACAGCGACGTTTCTCTCGAGGAGCCATATATTTCACCGTGGTCGAAAACACTTGAAGCACTGTTTGAAATGCTTTGAAGAAAAGGAGATCTTCCGCTAACACTTGACTTCCAGTGGGACGAACAAAAACAAACCCAATACCGAATTGCATCTGTCGAACTAGCAAACGCCTTCTGCTGTATGCAAGCCATGGGCGAGAATGCCACAACATGGGATATAATTCGAATATGGCTCATGAGGATCCCGGTACCTTTCATGGACTTACTGAAAATCTACGACCCAGGAGCATTGATTCTCCTGGCTCACTATTGCATCATTCTTTCCAGAGTTGAGTCCTCATGGTACTTGAAGGGTCGAGCTTCGAGGTTGCTTTTTATGATAACGCGGAGGCTGGATGAGAAATGGCATCGTTATATTAGATGGCCGTTGGAAGAGATTGGAGTTTCGACACCTTCTGGAGCGGCGAAGCAGTTGTCGTGGCCTCCTGTTTTTGAATGAATGGTTACAATGTGTAGAGTCGAAGGCAGAACGCCAAGGGCGGGAACCATTGGTTTATATCGTTATTCGAAGTTTCGTTTTCTTCTCTTTCTTTAGTTTATTTTGCCGCAAGTATGTGCTTTTCGATGGATCACGGCAAAGTGCGTTGGCGATCAATATTTTCAATTCTATTTGCATGTGTACAGTACCTGAGGTGCAGCGCCCTTAGCGTCCTTTGCACCGTCGTTTTTGAAGCATTCCGGGGTTCTTTGCTGATCCCGGTGAAGATCCGACCCGCTGCCATGCAAAATTAACCGAGCTCACGGACAACCAAAGTCATTTGCGACGGTTCCGTTCCTCTTTTACGTCGGTGCCGTTCCTATCTGCTGACGAGATATCAACTGGCTTTGTACTACAAACCACGTAGCGACGCTCAACTCGAGTCGTAAATACGTATACTTAGACATTACTCATACTCTTTTTCTAAGCTCCGGTGCCCACCGGATTTTGAAGCATTATCTCCATTCGCTCTTGTTGCTCGCCCCGACCCGAACCAATCAGAGGCAGATATGGGGTAGAAGAATGACAATGTACTTTTTTATATATAACCGTTCTGTCTCCCCTGATATTCTTCCCTCTTACAATTTTCAAACCATCCCGGTGAGCTTCTACAAAAGACCATCCAAGTAGCAATATTCAACAACACTTCCCGCTCCCATTATCTCAATCGACAATCCCAACTCCCAAGAGCACACCAAGGAATACAACACACCATGTCTTACAAACAAACAATTCTCATCACCGGCGGTACAGTCTCACTCGGCTACCACGCAGCCCTCAACCTCGCCCGTCAATACCCAGACTACCAAGTAATCCTCTCCTCGCGAACCGACAAAGAGCACGCCGCCGACAAAATCAACCAAGCCCTCGGACAAAAGAATGTCTCCTTCCTCCCTCTCGACCTCTCCTCAACTTCCAACATCAGAAACTACGCCAAAAACTACTCCAGTCTCGGCTACCCACCAATCGCAATCCTGCTCCTGAACGCAGGTCTCCAATTCCCAGACGAGATGAGGAAAAACGCCGAAGGCTACGAACTAACATTCGCAATCAACCACCTCGGCCACGCACTCCTCTTCCACCTCCTAACACCCCACCTCTCCCCAAAATGTCGAGTCATAGTCACCTCCTCCGGAACCCACGACCCTGCGCAAAAAACCGGCGTGCCGGACGCCAAATACACAACCGCCTCCGAACTCGCGCACCCCACGCCGGAAACCGCGCAAAACGAAGGCCGCCAACGCTACTCCACCAGCAAACTATGCAACGTCCTCTTCACCTACGCCATCTCCCGGCGTCTCAAGGCACAGGGTTCGCAAATCACCATCAACGCCTTCGACCCCGGTCTCATGCCCGGCACGGGACTGGCGCGCGAGTACTCGCCGGTATTAAAATTCCTGTGGTTCCGCGTCCTGCCGCGGATCCTCCCCGTGATGCGGTTTCTGCTGAAGACGGAGAATATCCATACGGCTGTGGAAAGCGGTGCGAGTCTGGCGTGGGTGGCGAGTGGGAGGGAGACGGAGGGGAAGACGGGGTGCTTTTTTGAGGGGAGGAGGGAGAGGGAGAGTAGTGAGGCGAGTTATGAGGTGGGGAAGCAGGATGATCTTTGGGAGTGGACGGTTAGGACTACTTGTACGGATGGAGAGGAGTATTTGAATCTCAAGGTTTGAGGGGTTGAGGGTTGGGGGTTGGGATGAAAGAGTGTAGGGTGGAGGAGGTAATGTGGTGGATTTCGGTTTTGGGATAGATGGGTGTGCATATGATTAGATTTTTCTACTTCACGAGGGAACGGGGGGTGTTTTCTTGTATTGGGTTTTCGGGTACTATCTTTTGTCCGTCACGAAAACTTTTGATATCCTAGGTACTCATGAATCTATTTTTCATTTCAAACGAAGGGAATTCTTTTTCGTGATTTGTTATGTGAAAGGTTCATTTTCTAAATACGAAAACGTTTGGTATGTTCCAGCAATAAAACACGCATAGAGAGAAGGGTGCGCTGGAACTAGTTATTTTCCCAGCACAATTTAAGCGAGCGCATTGTTTACAGACCATGGAAGTTTCGAAACAAATTAAATTCTCGCTTAATCTTCTCATTCTAGAACATTTGTTTTTCAAGTAGCAGATTCGCGATCAAAGAATGATCACTCATTTCATTCCACCATAAAAGACTATTCCTCAAGCACGAGATTGTTATCCCCACCACGCAGCCAAGTTCCCACTTCCGCACTCACTCATTCCTATCATATCTCCCCACCCTCCACATTTTCACCTACCCCTCCTAACATCCCATCCCCACACCACCCAACCTAAAAACACCCCCAAACCAAACCCTAACACCCATCCACTTCCCTCCCCTCTCCCCAACAACACCCCCCAAATCCCCCTCCTCAACACCCCTCTCCTTCACCTCTCCCAAAATATTAAAACCCTCCTCCCTAGCAACCCCAACAACCTCCTCAACCTCATACACAAAACTCTCCCCTTGGACCTTAATCCCCTCCTCACTTAAAAACCCGGCCTGACTACGCTTCCCCATCTCCGCATGCATGTTACTCATCACCAACACTCCCCCGGGTTTCAGGAATCCCCGACAAGTACGGAAAAAGAGGGATAGAGGGATGTGTTCGAGGACTAAGGTTGAGAGGACCAGGTCTGCTTTTGCTTTTAGGTCGTTGAGGAGGGAGGGGGGTGGGGAGAGGGCGTTGAATCCTTGGAAGTTTAGGCTTGGTTTAGAGTGATCTTCAGGTAGAGAGGAAAGGAAGGAGGTGGTTCGTTGGGTCGCTTTTGTTAGCATTGCGGGGGAGAGGTCTAGGGCGTTGATGGTGTGGATGGGGATGGGAAGGGAGGGGTGAAGGAGTTTAAGGGTGTTGCGGCCGGTTCCGCAGCCGAGTTCGGTGATTGTTATTGGTGTTGGGGTTTTTGTGTCTGGGCCATCTGATGACAGGATTTGGAATGCTTGAGTGAGAAGGTCTGGGATAAGAAGGTCGTCGATTGCTTGGAGGATGTTGCCGTCTGTGTCGTAGACCTGGGGGCGCGTAAGTGAGAGGTTTGAGGAATTTGTATTGGAATTTGAGATTCTTTATCTGGTTTTTTAAACAAATATCAATGAATGACTTACCTGTGCCCAGCGATTATACAGGTCCAAGGTCGAAACTGATTGGATCGGGCGAGCAGAAGACGCCATTTTGAGAGTTCTAGATATTGGTAGCAGGATTTGCTTCCCTTCTTTGTCAACTGGAATAATGTGGTTTTTGATAGGAGGCATTTTGTGACTATGCGTTTCAAAAGAAGCTAATAGCTATGAAGGCAGAATATGAAGGTTACGAAGGTATTTAGAACTTCAATGACTCACGCCGTTGTAGTTGGTTTGTGTAACCTACTTGATAGAAGCTTAGGAACTCTTGGCTTTTATATACGGCTTACTGAACAAGCCAAATCAACTCACCAACTGACATACCTCAAGTAGAATGATTTTGCTTGTTCACTTTCCCCCATTGCTCTCCTGTCCTACCTAGGTATCCGTTCCATCTTTCACGAGGTCGATCAGGTGATTGAGACCCCTATCCCGTCTCCCGGTGGACAAGAAAACTGGTAGACCTCTTTTACCTTATCCTGATTCTACTAAATACCATTATAATGTATCATTTATTTGGAATAAATACAATGATTTATCGAAAACGATAGCACAATGAAGGCCATTGTTCTGGATATTTTAAACATTTTAGCATTAAGAATTAACTACGCGAATAGTTGAAAATGAATCTCTGCCACATTTCTTGTCCACCGGAGGCCCCTCTCCATTAATAGACTGGAGCGTACGGCGGAAGATCCAGTGGTACACCAGTATGGACGCAAAACAGCCACGTTTTGATCTCATGACTAATGAATGACCCAGTAAACATCGGTTCCGGCAGTCACTAAAAAAGTCAACGACCGATCTTCCCACATGTCGGAAACAAGGTGATTGGATCCTCCTGCAGAGATTGCCGTAGCTAAGAAATGGCGGGCCGAGGACCAAACAACCAGTATCTTTGGATCCTCCGGATCGTCGACTAGCATTTTGGGGTGAGGATCCATCCTGTAGCTTAAATTCATCCTGTAGAACGATGGCATTCAGCGTGGCATATGTAAAGTTAAATGATATCATACGACGCATCGCTGGTGTTGCTCTTGAAACGGGGAGTCCGCAATTCTTGTAGGAATTGCAGTCAGAGCCGAGCGGCATTTGTGTCTGATCAGCCTTCAGGGGCCTGCTCGCTGCACCATCCCAATGGGACGCCAGCACGGGGAATCGGACCCGGATAGGCAATGCCATTCACTAACTGCCACTACCTCCGTAACTGCAGGTGCCACTGCCCTGAGAAACAATCGTGGTGGACAGCCTAGGGACAATCTCCGGGGAAACATCAGGCACATCAGGCACATCATAGGTAGTGGCATATAGGTAGGCATAGCTAGGCTAAGCTAGCTAACGGCTAATTGTTTATTATGGGAGTTGGCCTACGCGTGGCATCGCATTGCACCACCAACCACCAGTGCAACTGATACTCGGTACTCTGCCTCTGTCTGCTTCTTCCCACAAGGTTGAGCTTCAGTGCAACCACAGTGCAACTACTTGAGTACTCGTACAGTACAGTGCGATCAACATCTGCACCGTCCACACGCAAGCCTCCGCCGAGTCTTCATCCACATCAACATACATCCACATTCACAATTACAGCACCTACACTACACTACACTACTCCAGTGCACACGCGAGACGCCTCGTACCACCTCTTAGCCTCTTCCTTCTTTTTCCCTCCCCTCCCCACGTTCTCTCACATCTTTCCCCCTATTTCCAAAAAAAGCACATTCAGCCACTTATCGCCTTCTGCATCAACCACGCGAAGCTCTGAGCGCCTCTCATTCTACCCCCGATTCTTATCAACCATCAAGCCAATCGAGCTCCTGTCAAATCCCCAGGTCTTGGATCTCACCATGCCGACAACCAACCCCCATTTCGAGCTTCCGGCCTTCGAGCCCATCAACTTCTCTCTCACAGATGGCACCGACATCCCACCTCCGATCGAGTCACCCGTCGAGGAGAAACCCCCACCGCCTGTCGAGGAGAAACCCCTACCGCCCGTCGCAAAACCTCAATTGAAAGCAGACACCAGTCTTGCCGCCGCCAATGGTTCGATGCCACCTCCACCAGCTCCAGGGGCGAATGGCGCAGCGAAGACGGAAAATATCCGAACGAGCGTTAGCGGTACGGAAGCACCTCCATTAAGTCCAATCTCTCAGTTCTCTCAAAAGAACCCCGGCAGTATCCGAAAATTTCTCTCGAGAAAGTCGCTGAACCAGAACTATATAGACGGACAGAATGGATCATTCGAAGATTTGCATGGGATCAAGAGACCGGAGAGCTCCCTGAGTACCATGACGGCGGATCGATCAGGTTCGAAGGCCAAAAGGAGCAGCGGTTGGTTCAGGAGGTTTTCCAGTACGCCAGCACCGAAGACAGCACCGAAAATAGCACCGAAAACGGTACAGAAAACGGTGGTGCCACAACCGCAACCGCAACAACCACTTCCTGAGCCAGAGAGGAAGCCAGTTCCAAAAGGACCACCGCCACCCAGGCTTCCCGAGTTGAACCAATTGAAGTCGCAGATACCCGAAGATGACGAGGGAAGTTTGGGAGCAGAGGACATGTTCAAAAATATCAGATAAGGGGGGAACGACTACGTACGGAGATAATGGATGGAGAAGGGGTTGCTACGCGATTAGGGCTGCATGCTTGATGGTCATCAATGCTGGCATGATTCACGAAGTTCGGATATTGCGGTCACCTAATATATATTGACAATTGACCGCGGGGGAGCAAGTGGAGAAGAGAGAGAGAGAACGGGAGACAAGTCTGTTGATACGAGATACCCTGCTCCAACTGAGTAACACACTACTGTTTTTTTCCTTGGTCCGTTTTCTATGGTTCTGGCGCCTTTACATACGGAGTTTGTTTTTTCAACACGCATGTTTATTGTTGCTGGTGGTGTGTTTTTTTCCTTTACTTCATCCCAGGACGTCATAATGTCATACATTTTATTTTCTTTCACTTCAAAAATTGGCAGGGCATTGCAGGGCAGCAGTTGCATTTTGCAGTTTTTCTGGCTGGCTTGATCGTTGGATGATGGTGCAAATGTGCAGATTTATTTTTCTGGGAAATCATGAAAGGAGATTATTGTAATTCATTTTTCTCTTTGCCTTCTCTGGGTGTGTACAGAGTGAGATGAGGAGTTTGTATTTTTGGAACGGTTATAGTGGGATGTGGAGGGGTTCGAGTCGTCCGGGAACTAATTTGTTCGTCCTGGTTCTTGTACTTGGGATCTTGTTTTCTGGAATATAGGGTTGTGAAGGTGCTTGACGGGTGGAGCGAGGTGGTAATTAGTAAATGAATGTCAAGGCAATGGAGTTTTTTTTTCTTGATTGTGCTTGAGTTTTTTGCTTGATATTGAATGTGGGGATTACTTGTATAGGAGTTACATTTGTGTTTTTTACTAATATGGTATTCATCTTGATATATGGAGATTACAGTATGGTCTTTTGAAACTGCATGTTCCTTGACGTAAGACGGGGAATTGATAGATATTAGTTCTTTGATATGATCAGTAGCTACTCTACTCTACTTTAAGTTTTCCAATATCCTTTTGTAAGTTCATGTACTTCAAAGTCCACTACCGTACATGTTTTTTCAAGGTTCTATTCGAGACTAGGAGAGGGGACATAGATCACTACCCACCTAGCCATCTACCTATCTATCAACCTACCAATCTACCTCCTAACCTACATACCTACCTACCAATAAAATCCCTCAAACCCCATTCAAAGCCCTGAAATGATACCTCTATTCCATCCACACACCTCTACCCACACATACCAAACACAAAAACGAGACTCTCTCACTCCCACTCTCCCATCCACAAAATTATATCAACAAATAATCCCCCTCCCCTCCTCCCAGCAAATCAGTAGAAATGGTCAAGTGGAGGGCCACTGATCTTGGGAGATGAAGCAACTTCCTGAACTCAGGAGCAAGAAGAGAAAGAGATGTAGGGATGTAGGGATGTAGAGTTTGTCTGAGCCGCGGCTTGTTTTTTTTTTTTTGGCGATTTTTTTAAAAAGAATTATTGGGCTTTTTTGAGGAGGAGGGGAGGTTGATATGTGGATGGGAGGGAGTGAATAGGTAGGTGTGGAGCGTCTTCGCTTATTTGATGTTAGCGATCGTTTGCCTTGATTGGGAGGAAAGAAGAGGAGTTGTTTGGAGCGAGTTTGGATGTTGAGATGGATAAACCTCTGGAAGTGGATATTTGGGTATGAATCACAATCAAGATATTGATTCAAAAAAGAAAAAGAAAAAAAACTTCTCAACAGCAATTCATCACCTATCCTATTCATCTTCCCGAAATCCGGGGTCAAGCCACATCTAACACCAGGTACGCCACAAAGACACCCCTGTCCAACCCTCCCGCTCCAACGTCATCCCAATCTAGCTCCCCAAAAGTAGATATCCGACCGACCACAACCTCTGGTAAAAAAGCCACAACACCAGAACAAAAAGAAATGTCCCTACCCCGAGCTCTGCGAGCCAACCCCCAAGCTCTCCCCCGAGCATTGAGGCCTCAATGTCTCCCTGTCGTCGCTAAACGATGGAAATCCGGTCCGTACGGGTATACACAGGCCAAAGCCCTCGTGTACTCCCAGTATGGCGAGCCGTCGGATGTTCTTTCGTAGGTCCTCAATTCCAGTTTTGAAGGGGGGAAGGAGAAGGGAGACTGATAGGAATATAGACTACATAAACATTCCATTTCCCCCTCCCTCCCTCCATCCACCATCCTCCTCCGCACCCTCGCCGCGCCCATCAACCCCGCGGACATCAACCAGATCCAAGGACTCTACCCCTCACGACCACCCCTCACTTCCCTACTAGGCACACCAACGCCCAGCGCCGTAGCAGGCAACGAGGGCTGTTTCGAGGTAACGCAACTCGGCCCCGGAATCAAGACCTTACAAAAAGGCGACTGGGTAATCATGAAGAAGCCCTGTTTCGGGACGTGGCGAACCCACGCTCTCGCCTCAGAAAACGACGTCTTGAAGATTGAGAATAAAGATGGACTGAGTGTGATACAGGTTGGGACCGTGGGTATCAATCCTGTGACGGCTTGGTGGATGTTGAAGGGGTTCGTGGATCTGGAGGCCGGACGGGATTGGTTTATCCAAAATGGTGGGAACTCGGGGGTTGGACGGGCGGCGGTGCAGCTGGGGAGGGAGTGGGGGTTGAAGTCTGTTAGTATTGTTCGCTCACGACCGACCGCGGAGGAGACGGAGGGACTTAAGAAGGAGTTGATGGAGCTGGGTGCTACGAAAGTCATAACCGAAGAAGAACTCCAATCCCGCGAGGGTGCCGCCCAGATCAAAGACTGGACTGACGGTAACCTCAAACTCGGCCTCAACTGCGTAGGCGGCAAACCCGCCCTCGCACTCACGAAAACGCTGTCCCCAGCCGGCCACCTGGTTACCTACGGCGCCATGTCCAAACAACCCCTCTCCCTCCCCGCCTCGCTACTCATCTTCAAAGACCTAAGGTTCTCGGGGTTCTGGGTAAGTCGCTACGCGGAGGGCAAGGACGCAGAGAAAAAGGAGATTGTGGATAGTATCCTAGAGTTGACGAGACAGGGGAAGTTTAAGGATATCCCTGTGCAGGAGATGAGGTGGGAGTGGGAGACTGAGGGGGAGAAGTTGAAGGAGGCGGTTAGTGGGACGTTGGAGGGGTTTAGGAGTGGGAAGGGGGTTTTGGTTTTTGGTGATACGTGAGTTTGTGTAAAATGTTGATGGATGGGATGGGATGGGATGGGATGATGATGTTGTAAGATTTTTATACCCTGTATGTGTTGAATGAGATGATGGCACTTGACGAAATGGACGTCATTTTGGAACCTCACATTCTCTCCCGAGTTGAAAAAGTTAACAAACCGAGCTTCAGTTCAGTTATCATCTACATCCTCCAACCTCCAACTTTCCAACCGAAAGATCTCAACCCAGACTCAGCACCAACCAGTAACTATAGCTCATCCAAACCCAGAAGTACAGTTTCCGTTGATATCACGACAACAACTTTGCATCACAGTCATCCCGTCTCCTTTCTCAAAATGCGGAAAGGGGGATTCAAGGAAAAGCAAATATTCTACTATTCTTGCCATAGGCACCAATTGGAACTTCACATACATCCTCGCTTATTTTTCTTCTTCTCTTTTCTGCAGCCTCCACGGCAGTGGCCAGCGGAGCGGAAATTTAATCTTGCCTAGTAAGTTGAGGTGGTGGGTGATGCTGGCGCTGGCTAGATACTAAGGTTGGAGGGGGTGAGGTATTGTGGTTTGAATTACAGGTACGGGAGAAAAGTTTTCTCCAACGAAGATAGGTCACATCATCTTTGTAAACGTCAAAGTAGCGATTACCATCTAAAGAATCTGGCATAAGGTGGATTCAAGGTACTATGTACACAATGATATTAATCTACATGAGTTCTTTCATATGTTTTCTGTTTCTTTTGTATGGATGCCAAGTATCTGTTCAGACATAAACTCGTATTGTACTGTACAGGATCAGATATCTCCTGAACTCTGCGTACCAGCAAAAATCGGTGTCCCAAATCCAACTTTTTAGACGCGGGAAGTCGTAACACACCTGGTGACTCCGGTACAATACCAGGGTCTCAACCGTTCATCAGTGATGCTTGGATTCTGAGTCGAAACCGCAAGACTCAAGTGAATAGTTCTCTCAGCCCCCAACTCGAAGATCATGGTTTCGATTCACCACCAGAAAGATTGTCCTCCCATTTGGCCAACGTGGAAGAAACCTCCGGGATTATTTTGCGGCTCGTGCGACCTCTAACTTTCCACCGCCGGAAAGAAGGTCTCCCACGCCTCGGGTAGCCCTTCTTCACGGGTCTAAAACGCGGAAGCAAATTTCGCAAATTTCTTTTTACCCATCCTTTCGGCCAGTAGTAAGGTCCATCACCGTGATAACGCACCCCCCAAATACCACGAGGGGGGTTTCCGACAACTTGACGAATTGGAAGTTTAGGGTCCACTCCTGGATGCCCCGAGTGGCCTTCGAAGTGACTGGTAGGAACAGGAAGCCTAGTTTCTTCTAGTTCGTGAGTAGACTCTTCTTTTGGACTGTTAAAAGATTGCAGTGTGACTAATTTTTCGGCCACAGCAAGCACTTGAACGTCGTCCAAATATTGCCCAATGATCTGAATGCCGATGGGTTTGTCTATTCCAGAGCTTTTTGCTAGCTTGTTAAAAGGAATACTGATAGCAGGCAATCCAGCCAAACTTGCAGGGACAGTAAATACATCATTCATGTAAGAGTCAACCGGGGTTTGCTTCGACAAGCTTTCAAGTGTTGGTGAAGTTGTAGGTGTTGTCGGGCATACGATTAAATCGACCTGGGAAGGACCCAGCTTATCTTGTAACAATATCGATTCGTCCATATCTGAGAGGTCGAATTGAGTAGAATCCCTCAGTGGGTTTGGAATAGCGAAAACACGATCGAAATCCCTTTGGACTAGTCTGCGAACCTTTTGAGCCTTGATAAAATAGTTATCAATCGCGTCAGAGCTTAGTGTATAAGATCCCAAAAGTATTCGTCTTTTGACCTCTTCGCCAAATGAACCTCTGGTATGGGAATAGAGAACCTTTCCTATAGCATCGCTTTGACCTCTGCGCGTACCATATCTGACCCCATCGTACTTTGCTAGATTGGAAGATGCTTCAGCTGGGGCGATCACATAATATGCAGAAAGGGCGTGCTTTGTGTTGGGCAAGGAGATTGGTACAATTGTGCATCCTTGTTGCTCCAACAACCACAAAGCCTCATGCCATGCTTGCTTTACTTCCGGGGCCAACTCCTTGATATTGTACTCGACCGGAACACCAATCCGCATGCCGCAAAAGCCAGACTGTTGATATTTTGATAATACGCTTAAAGAATCTGTATCAAGTTGATCCGCTCCTCGCTTGCCTGGTCTTGCTTCTGCACGCACTTTATGCGCTCTGTCTCGTGATTCTTGGGACAATGTTGAAGGATCCCTTGTATCACAACCACCGGACAACGAGAACAACGAGGCAGCTGCTCCGACATCGCGAGCCAGAATTCCCACTGTGTCGAGGGAGTTGGCGTAAGGCACCACGCCATGCCTTGACAATATGCCATATGATGGTTTGAAGCCAACCACCCCTGTATATGCTGCGGGTAATCTAACGGACCCTCCTGTATCAGTTCCAAAGGCGACCACACCTTCAACAGTTGGATAAGCTACTGCAATGGCACTTCCTCCTGAGCTGCCTCCGGGAGAGAGGGACTCTCCACCAAACTCAAAGACCACACTCCCGGAGGAGGAATTTTGCGAGTGAGAACCCATACCAAACTCGTCTAACTTTGTTTTGCCAGTGACAGGAACTGTATATCGTTTGTTAACTGCAGGAGTCACCCATGCCCCAAAGGGGCTCTGGTAGTCCTGGAGAAGCTGGGAGCCGCATGTTGTAGGGAAGGAGGTCGTGACAATATTGTCCTTGATGGCCAGACAACGAAACCTTAGACTGGGAACTAGCCACGCAGACATCAGCTTACAATCCTCAAAGCAAGCGCATGTGTAGTCTTGTGCGATTGAGAAATAGTATACCTGATGGTACCCAGGCCTGGAAGAGCTTTGGAGACAGTGGGAGGTTTGCGACGGTTATATATGGTTGGATATACGGGCGGATCAGACCGTGCATCTCGCAATGAAGCCTTTGAAATTGTGTAAAGATAGCATTGACGTTGACATGGACGACTGCTTTGGCTTTTCCTTGGCCGTTGGTGCAGTTAGTCTCCGATTGTTGACGATGGAGATCTGCAGGTGGCAGTACTGGGCTACGAGTATCGCATGGCTGGTTGGGGAGAATTTGGAAGCTGCAGGTGGAGGGCCTCGAGAGCCTCCACTGAGGTGTCTCCGCTGTGTGCTGTGCGGGTGGTTCCTGATAGATAGTTACCCTGCCAATTATCGAGGCTGAGTAATCATGTTGACTTTGGAACTGAAAACCTGCATGGCTGAAACTCTTGAACGTGACATACCGATCGCGACACCATTCAAGAACCATCAACATTCTTTCTACGACAAGAAAACAGACACACCAAAAACAAGAAGCTCAGTGTTGATATTTGTCTTGCAACACATTATGGTTCTTCTGACATCGTCTCAAGTCTCCGTCGCCATCTCCTCTCTCATCGGTAACTCACTCCCCGCTCTGCTCATAAAGCTTCCCCTCCCCGCCTACGCGCCAAGCTCATCCATCCTATCTAGTTGTTTCCTTTACTACGGCACTATTTCTTTCGGGATATGTGCTGCAGCAAGCTACAGTCCGCGATCTTCGAGCTGCCATAAAACCACAGATGGTTCGGCCCCCGCCCGAATTACAGCTATCCCTCCAGCCACAGTTTCGAGACGAAGACCTCGATCAACGCGGCATCGTGGACGCCACGCCCGTAGAGGTCGAGAAATTCAGTCATATCCAAGAGGAAAACCCCGTGAGTATCGCGGCCGTGAGCGAGAAGGAAGGAAATAGTAATGAAGGAAGCAAGACTGGTGCTGATGACGAAGAGGATATGATTGGAGCGACTCGATGGCAAAAAGAGCAGAGGAGAAAACAAAGATTATTGGCAAATTCCGAACAAGCACAAAAACCTTTGAAAAGGGAAGGAGCCAAGGCAAAAGTGACCCAAAAAGGTTCCGGGGCGTCTACGCAAAGTACGAAAGATGCGAAAACCAAAGCCGCACAGAAACCTCTCAGCAAAGCAGAAAGAAGGAAGAAGATCAAGGAAGAAATTCTGGCCGCCGGCGAGGGGGAATCATATCAGGGATATCGTCGGAGAAAATGGTGACCGCGTGAAGACTTTGTATTAGAATTGAGGGATATCACGGAGTTATGATGATGGGTTGGGTACAGGAACGGTAGTTCCGGCGTTATTGGAAAGGTGTGGGGAAAGGTGTATCAACATTGTGGTGAGGATACTCGTATGGGATATGGATTGACATATTGTTACGAGTTATGATTGACAAACTCCGGTATTGTCCAATGAGAGGAAACGGCATATGGAATACCATCAAAATTTCACAACGACAACGCAGCTGTTTATACTTTTTTAGATTATGTTGATGGCCCAGCCATATTTTTGAAGTATAGTCTCGTCCGGCCTATGTTAGCCTACAAATGTATAGATCTTCTGGGGGTTTTCCCAATCTGGTATTCCTGTGTCATTTTCCTTCCCAAGACGCCTTTTTTCCCCTGAATTCAAAATGTCCCCATCCAGCTACTCTCACATACGAATCTGCCATTTTCATGTCATCGTAAGATCACGAGATCCCCCCCGAAGTTGTCCTGATCAACCTCTCTCGTCTTGATCGCTCTTCGTCTCGTCTCATTTTCTCTTGGTTGACCTTTTCGACCCAATGCTCTGTTGGTCCTTGCGACGTTCCATTTGAGTGAGAATATGAATTGGAGCCTCCTTGTGTAGACTGCTTCAATCAGCAATTGGGCTTCGCTGGATTGGCAATAGATTTGATGCGGAACATACCAGACAGTGAGCGCATCTATCGCCAAACTTTGAGACAGTGTTGTGGCAATTTATCGAGCCCTAACCAACGATTAGAAATGTGGTGAAGTATAAACAAAGGTATCTCACTTGAGCGACATACATAATAGTTTGCGCAGTAGCAAGTCATTTTGGCGAGCGTAAATATATATTTCTAGAGATGTGTATGAGGTCGCGCCGAGCTAGCAGCTTTTTTATATGAGTGTCAAAAGATGTTTTTGTGTGGTTGTTGGCGGGGTCGAAAATACTGTAGGTAGTAGATTGTCGATAACAAAGAACAAAGAAAAGGACCTTCGAAGGCGGATAAGCGCTCGCAATAAGTAACCAGCTTCCTATTTCCGAAGGTGTGGAATGCAGAGAAGGTCCCAGCCCAGCTCTGGTGGATCCAAATCGAGGCCGAGGACTGAGCTTCATTCAATGCACCTGGAGCGCTACCAGCGGGTGCTGGTGCTGGTGCTGGTGCCAGGCTCAGGGCGAGGGCGGGCAGGTTAGACGAGCACAACTGCAGGAATCATCCGACGCCGCAACCAGACCTGCTCAAACAGTTCACTTGGAACTTGGAACTGCTACGAAGTATGAAGTATGATACTGTAGCTGGGGAGTTACAATTGGCAGAGCGACTCCCAAAAGCCACAAATCAAACCGCTTCCGCAACAGGTCCAACTCTAGGAAATCTAAGGAGTCGGTCCTTTGGCTTCTTCCTTGCTCTTGGTACTCGGCTATCAGTCTTCTAGACCTGGACACCTGGACACCAACATTTCTTCTCGCTTCATTCATGCATCCATCTGCCCACTACCACTGGCCCACCAATCCATTATCTGCTACTCGAGTACCCCGGGAGTAAACAAGGAGACCAAGGCACTCCGCGCAGCGCTCTCTTACGAAGTACTCCGTAACTCAACTCAAAGCTCACCAGTCCATGGCCGATGAAAGCTTCTACACCAGCATTGTTCCCTGGAGCAAATGTTGCAACGTTGGAAGCAGCATTAAAATCCCACCGAGCGGCCTACGCGTTTCGTGTATCAGCGTCGTCGAAACTTACGACTTGCTGGCTCGGAACGGCTTTGTAGAAGTGAACTGATTGGGCCCAGCGGCAACGATACTACTGTAGACAATATTGTACGGTACAAAGAAAGCTCCGGTCAAATTCTAACAATCTAGATCTTTCCTTCTCCACATTTCTGTCCAAAATATTCTGAACGGTGGTACGTACGGTTCCAGTGAAGTACGAGGACAGTTACCCCTCCGCCACCATCCCACTTTCTGCGAAGCTTTCGCTAAGACACAATCCGAAAAGCTACCTACGGTACGCAACTCTCAATTCAGGTACCAACTCTAATCCTTCTCGATGCAGTCCCACTCCTGAGATTCACTTTATCCTCAACACACCACTTTCTCGGCTGCGTCAATGAGGATCTACGCCTTCCCGCATTGTCTGAGCAACCCGGTTCTAATGTTCGGGGGAGGCCCTTGTTTCCACGACTCCACAGACATGAAACACGCACCTTCTCACACTCTGAAAATAACATGTTGACATCGGATGTTTCGAGTTTTGGCACAAAATTCCCCACATTTTGTTTCCCTCGCTTCAGTACTCGTAGGTATTATCCGACGAGATGTGTTTGTTTTGATGTGTTAGTACAGAAGCTCGAGACTGTCCGAAGGCTTTGGAAAGCTCTTGGGTGCGGAGTACGTTTCCACTTCTTCCATGATCTAGACTTGTATTCGATAAATCATTTTGTGGGTTTTCACAGCCTACTGGGTCTGCCATATTTGGTATTGGAAGATGGAAGTTGGAAGGGTGAGTCAGTGTTTGCAAGTGCAAGTTGGATTTCCAACGTCAAGATGACGTGAAAAGTGTTCCTCTCAAGATGGGGACCTGAAAGGGGATCTTATACTACCAAGATCACCAGAACGAGGCTACCGGTAAGGATGGATGCAATCCTGGATTATTGAGATCCACGAGGAGATTTTTGTCAGACGAGACGATGAGGAACAGGTTCACTATTCTGGTCCTAGAATCTCTTAAAAGCAATTCTGGAAGAAGTCGTTGAGTCCCTCTTCGACGTAGAAACAATGTTTCAGCATGGCATTTGTCCCCCAATCTCTGGGAATTACCAAGGCCTCCGGCGATGTCATCTGATGCCGGCAAACTCTTGAATCACGATCACACAGAACTTTCTCCACAAAGACATTTCTGACTCAAGATTCTACAAGGCCATCGCGCTAAAATTTGTACCTTTCTTATATCTACACTAGCTCCGGCTCTTACCAAGACCCAGTGGATGGGAGAGAACATCACATACATGTTCTTCTCGCAGATGTCTTGGTCCTAATAGCTTTTATTTCCATCTCTATAACACAAATAGCTGTCATGGTCTCTGATCGTGGCAAGGACACAACCTCCTCAGCATTTTCTTCAGCCTTAAGTATATTGGCTCGTGGTAAACATTAAAGTTGGTATGGACCAGCTTTCTCGTGAATTCATTCTTTTACCTTGTTAGACTGATTTGAGACGTTGACTCAGAGATCCTCGTGCTCTATATTTGTGTGCCATTAGGAGCTCTCACCTCCATTTTGGCATGAAAAGTAACATCTTCGCATTCACTTGCTCTTAACCAGCATCGTCATTGTGCGTGGCGAATATTCGATTGCCAAATATTAGATTTGTGAATCAGGGCTGCTCAGAAATTCATAGATACAGGCCTGGATAGTCTGAGGTACTACTCGACTTGACCACTTCGATATGCGTATCGTTTACCTTTAAAATACAATTCAAGAGGCGAGAGTATTGATAGAATGAATTTACGGGTTCTGTCGTTTATAATCGGAATCAGGTTCGTGGTCAAGCTCGTGGAGTCGTGGATGATGTGGCAAGCTTTCAATCAATGGTGGTTGAGCAATCCTTTCCTGATAATCGCTAGAGAGAGAGAATAATTGGAAGACGAAGAGCGAAAGAGAAATAACACGTACTTATACAATCGACCCGAATATGGTTGTCTATTTAGTTGTGATGTTGAGTACGGAAGCCCAGTAGAGGCAAAAATGACTTGGCATCGGAAAAAGGTATCTCCGTTTGCTTCCGAGACGTGCGACCTCATTGCTCCCAACTGCGCCCGGTGGTATTCAAGCTCTTATCAACTCAACCTTCAACGTTACAACCACTGCCCACAATACAAATCAGCTCAGGAACACATAACTGAAGCTGTAGAAACCATGGCAGACCGCTCCGCAGAGCTCGCGCCCAAGTTCGCGCCATTCTTTGGAATGGTAAGTGGCAAGCTCAATGATGATGTGAGGACTCGCAACTGACAGCTACCCAGGCCGGCATTTTCTTCGCGATGGCATTTGGATGTAGGCATATCTGAGATTATTGGAGATGGGGGTTCTGATTGATTATAGGTGCCGGAGCTGCATATGGAACCGCCAAATCCGGAATTGGAATTTCGGGTGTCGGTACATTTCGACCAGATCTCATCATGAAGGTACACAAAATCCTCGCTGTGGTATTGAGGAGAGGAATGCTAATACATCCCGCTAGTCTCTAATTCCAGTCGTCATGTCTGGTATCATCGCGGTATACTCGCTCGTCATCGCAGTTTTGATCGCCGGAGATATGGCTCCTCCTCCAACAACTTACAGTCTTTTCAAGTACTATTTATCGTTCCGCAGTTGCTAGTTCCCTACTAACGATTATACAGCGGATTCATGCATCTTGCATGTGGTCTCTCGGTCGGGTTAACGGGTCTTGCAGCTGGATATGCGATTGGAATCGTTGGAGATATGGGCGTTCGATCATACATGCTACAATCGAGGATATTCGTCGGAATGGTGTTGATTCTCATTTTCGGAGAAGTTTTGGGTCTTTACGGGTGAGTCTACTTGATTCAGGCCAGCTCATGCGGTTACTAACTATATAGGCTTATTGTTGCCCTTATCCTCAACACCAAGAGCAGAGGCTAAATATCAGATTCCTATGGGAGCACTTATCACAAATACCACGAATAGCGAATATCGGTCTAAGGAAGATGTGTGACGAATATTGTTTGACTACGAGGTGGGTTGAACTGCATTGCTGGGAGTTTTGGTTCTGTATAGAGGCTGTAATTACCTGCCGATGGTACGACTCGATTATTTCATACAAAACTAGGCAGCATAGGATGGAAAATGAATATTTTCGACAGGACCCTCCTAATATGGCACACAGACCAACCTTGGTAGAGTGCTTTTTGCTTGAATAATGACAAGGGTCAGTCTTATATTGATGGTCGGGCTTACATTCATGTCGTGGGTGAGCTCCTACAGTTCATTCAGCCAAGAAATCTTGTCAGAAAATTGCCTCACTCAACATAGCAAGCTATGACGTTCTTTGAACTTAATTTGATTCGTCTTACTAGAATCAAATGGAGAGAGTTGTGATCAGGTGGGAGCTGGATAATGTGATATCTCAAATGTTCATCTTCATCCACAGAGCTACCTGAAGTGAGTTCGTTATGGGCATTGAATTGGTCATAAATCTTTCTTGGTGCCCAGCAAATATTTGACGCCTACGCTTTTCTTCATGTCCTTGATTTTCTTTGCTTTTCAGTTATGATGGGTCTTCTGCTTTCGTTATTTTTCACCTCTCTTTCCTATCCTTCGCTTTGCCTGCTTCTTCTTACTCCGTCGACTTCCCAGGCGTATCGGGTCCCGCCATCAGGCTTGTCTTCCGTATGTTTGAGCTGTCCTGAGGACTTGCAACATGCTCCTCGTAGGGTTCCTCAATCTTGCGCCCCACGATAGCGAGTTGAAAGGACTGAGAGACAGCAGACTCGTGGCCAGGGCTCTGTTGGGGCTGCTCGGGATTTATATCGATACTTTGGCTTCGGGCCACAGGCTGGTTTGCTTGGGGCTGATGAATTTCTTTTAAGGAGTACTAGCCGTTCGAACAGGAGAGAGTGGTTCCATTGTAGGCTAGGCATCTGAAGGCATCGTGGGCTAGACTTGGTGGCTGTGGTTGGTCGAGGAAACAGAATGCTTGAATCGAGTTGTATAAGCTGTGCCCACGATACCTGTATCGGATGCCTAGCTCTTCAGCCCCCTTTCTCAATTTTTGCAATTCAAGCCCACACCCTTTTGTGGATCTAGCATAAGAACCATCCGAATCAGGAAGTCTTCCAAAAAAGACTTAGCACCGCTGATAGAATTGGTCGGGTTCCTTTTTCATCTCCTCCTCATCGGCAATGATCTTGCACACTGGCCGAGTTCCCCTTTGGCAGGCCTGCCATCAGATGTCTTGCAGGTGAACTTGCTACAGCATACCATATCTTCAGAGGTACCGCAGGGAGCTAGAATTTTGATACATGAGTTAGTCTTAATTCGGAGTTTGAACGGCACGAAAATGACAGTATAGAGAGAATAGTGTCTTAACAACACAAAACGTACCTGTTTCTTCGCCGCAAACTCCTCTTCTGAAAAAGCTCTTGTTGGTGTCGATGGTTAGAGCGGAGGCGATAACGCCGAAAACACCGAGAATAGTGAGAGCAAAGGCGACCTTCATTGGGACAGAATTTTGTCTCTGTTTTTGGAAAAATGAGGGGTCCGATGTGAAAAGAGTGGAGGTTTCTTTCTTGGGAGATGTAGACGTAGCTCAGGATGACTGATCATACGTGGGTATGCAAATGCATATAAAGCAGAGGTGTTTCGCAGCTAAAAGTCCAGCTTCTTGCGCCCTCTACAAGAGTGCAAGGATGAAGCCACCATTCGATCGACTTGAGACTGCCCTCAAGAAGGGTCCATCAAGCTTTGTAAAAGACTTCCTGGCAATGCTCCGTGTGGCACGTTCCCATAATGCCTGGTACGATCTGTAAGTAGTGTCCAAAGTACAAACCATGGTTTCGGTTTGTCGTGGTTCCTTTGGGGTAAGAAGTATATGACCTTGAATTATTTTTTTGAAGAAGACTCAGACGGAATTTCTTTCATCCTGGGCCATGATTTTGATAATAGTCTGTACTTTGAAATGACTATGAATGTTCCATTGCTTTTTCAGGAGCCTTTGGAAGAGACCCATGTTAAATCCCGTCTCAAAGTTCTAGCATCTTTTGCGACAGGAGAATGCCAATATAAGTAGTGCATTGCCATAGCTTATGCACTACTTGGATTTTCCGCACAGACAGTTTATTCGACTACTTCCACTCTTGTCCTGAGGTTGTTCACCTCATCTATAGCCTGATCAACATGAATAGTGCGGTATTTTTCTCTCATTGGAAAATGCCTTGAGGCCATGCTTCGTTGCTACCAAAGCTCATAGTTATATTCTTTCTCAACTACCTATGCTAGACCTGTGAGAAACCTCACGAGCTTCCTTTGCGACTTTCCAGCGACGCCATTCCAAGCGCATAATCACTCTGGAATGCCATCTGAAATTAAGGTTATAGCACTCTCAGGATCAGGCGTCACTATGCGATGCAGGGATCTGACACGGCAGTCTCGAAGGGCTTCAAGCTTTGCGCTAACACTTCGAGTAAATTCTTCAAGCTTTCCTTTTAAAAAGAACAGTGTCACCAAGTAGATATACTTCTACACTTCCTCAATTCGGGATTTCTGTATCCTGTGGGGGCGTTCTTTCTTTTACTAGCATAGTATTGTCGGGCTTGTTTAGAAAATTCAAAGTTCCTAAGTATACAGCCTCGTAATCGTCTTCGCATCTTGTCCTGGTTCTGGGCGTTTCACAACCTTACCGGTAGGCATTCTATGATGATTTGGTCTTCAGCACTTCGCACTTGTGAATGCACTGGTTAGGGATCATGATATGGTAGTTGCGGCGACGAAACCCGCTAGTTATATTCAACTAGCTATACCAGCTACCTCCAAGTAGGAGAGGCGAGCATTGCTCTGTACATGCACGCTATCGAAAGTCATTATGCTAAAAGTCTGGTACAAGTAAATCAATTGTTCTACTTTACCTAGGTCAATCATGAGTGAAAGTATTAATTGTTCCAACCTATTCGTATAATTGATTTCCTTGTGTAAGGTCTTTAGGATAATATTTTTATAACTCGGGTGTGTACAGAATGCTCGCCTCTCTTGCAGATCCCACCCACTATCTTCCCCAATTCCTCCACAAAAACAGAGCCCACACTCAAACACGAATTCCAGCTCCGTCCCTCAATTCCTCCATCCCTTTCAGCCCTTCCCGTCCATAAAACTATAGCTTGGGAGGCCTGCGACAGGATATTTGCCAATCAATCGCTCACTTCGTACTGTCGCGGCGTTAGCGTCATCTCTGAGTATTCATTGCCCACCCCTACCTTAGCATCAAGGCCTGTTGGGGGGCGCCTGACAATTGCGCTGAGGTTTTCCATTGAAGCTCACTGCAGGTCTGCATTCATATGGTTTACAGCATGGGGTTTCAGAGGTCGGGGTTTTGCACACAGCTAGATTTTGAATTAGTCTCAGAATTGGATGTATCGAGGGACTGAAATATTACGGACCAAGCAAACCCGCACATTGGCGCTTGAATATTTCGGCTCCTGTGTCGATGGCAGCGGCAGATGCTGTGGCGATGATACTGATTATGGTGAGGGTGTGAGAGAGCTTCATCTTAGGAGAGCAATAATTTGGATTCTTGATGTTGATGTGGATGATTCAGACGACAATTTACCTCCATTTTACATTGCAGCGAGGAGCGGTTATATACACTATCTTTCACACCTGTCTCCGACCTTCCCGGTGTAATTTCCCGATTATACGGAGAGCGCGGTCAAAAGCGAGGGCACTCTAGGGTCTAAGCCCTGAACCAAGGCCCTGATTGGCCAGATAGCCCCTGTAACCAAGTTTGATAGACACTAGGATAGGTACAGGGGGTTCTATAGGCCTAACACAGTGTATTAAATGGGGCAGAATATAGGGGCTGGCCTGGATAGTAATAAAAGGGGGCGATTCACGGCCACCTCTCGCTTCGATTATCCACTTAAATTTAGGGAGTAACAACAAGAATATAGGGACTCCACTAACTAAATATAGTGGGTTACAGAAAAACCTAGATATAAGGATACTGGTTATAAGAATAACCTTAGTTATATCCTTAAATTTTAGGTCCCGATTTTTTTAGGTGGATATACTAAGGATACCTCGGTATAAGGATAATCCTTAGCTTTTTAGGTCCGAAACCTTTTTTACTACCTAAAATAACCTCCTTTATATCCTTACAATCTCAGTATAAGAGTCTCAGGGAGACTCTTAGAGCCGTCGTGTGGGTAAGAACTCGTATATACTTCGTATCCCTGGAAAAGCCTCGGGGTACCTGTGAGTGGTCGGCCAGGGCTCCACCCGAGAGCCGCATGCGTACTTGAGCCTCACCTGCACATATGGCTACGTAGCCGCATGCGCATATGTCGGAACAACATAAAAATAAGACAGATTTGTAGGGTTAATTAAGTACTGTCTTGTCCTTGAAGCATGTACCTTTCCGACCGGTGGAAGTGCCGCTACGTAGGCGTAAAGAGCCGTATGCGTGTAGTCGAGTTTTGGTGTTCTTGCTCGACCCACTTTTCCTTCCGAATGTAGTAAGTGAACGTACACCTTACCTAATGTAGTAAGTGAAACCCCTGTCAAGTTCTTACCTACACGAAGGATTCTAGAGTCTCTTTGGGGATCCGAGGAACGAGGAATAAATCCATATTGCGACTCTAGGATTTTTAACTAGATTGATATCCTTATTTATTACAATTATAGCGGATTCTAACCCTAACCCTGGCCCTGAGGAGCTCCTACTACGCCGAATAGGCTCGCTAGAAGAGATAGATATAGTATCTAATGCCGAAGAAGATCCTTTAGAAGAAGTTACTATAGTTTCTAATACTCCGATATAATATTAGGCGAATTAGTTAAACGAGTTTATAGGTAGGGGGGTAGAGAAAAAGTAGTGGATTTAGGTATAAAATGTCGAATTTTTCTCCAAGTACAAATAAAATATACTAAGAACCTCGCTATAAGAATAACCTCGGTTATATCCTTAAAAATCCTACCCCCGCGAATATCCTTATATCCAGGTTTTTCTGTAGATCTCTTCAGGGCACCCACAGCCATCCTTCAGGGTATCCCTTCAGGGCTTAGACCCTAGAGTACCCTCGCTTTTGACCGCGCTCTACGTACTTCGAAGTAGAAAGCAGCGTGCCAACAGGGGCAGGGATAATAGTAGTACTTCGGTACTTACCGAAGGTATATCCTTAAACTCTATAGCGGTATAACTTTAACAGGTGATAATTACGTACTTGTCGGAGGCCGAAAAATCCGATAAAAAAACTCTTTTGTAGTACAAATACGGGGTTCCGAGGCTCTTTTATAGGGCGATTTTACATGTGGTACGAATGCGTGATTTCGAGGCTCTTTCGCAGGGTGATTTTGTATGTGTACTCGAGAAGTGTCGGCTCGAGGGAGAGAAAGTCTCTATAGAAGAGGATATTGCTCAGGGTGTCGGTTCGAAGGAGGGGGGGTCCCGTAGGTATCCGTACGCTCCGGAAAGTGGGAGTATTATTGTCGATTTGCGTGTCTCGTCGTCGAATAAGGTGGCAGACAAGTGTAAACAGTTGTCGAGGACTCGAAAGGCTCAATTAAGAGGTCGAGTATTAACGACGATAATATAGACGATTATCGTACTACCTAAACTTGCGGTAGTCTTTAAGTCCTGTCCGAAGGCATCTCTCTACCTAATAGTAGAGGGCGTGTAAGTCGGGCAGGTACTAGACGATCCTAATAAGTGTTCCTAAACCAAGTTAATTAATCTGTAAACACTGATCAGTGTTAGTATAACTTGGTAGGATAGCAAAGGTACGAAACAGTAGTAAAAGTAGACAACAACGAGTGCAAAAGTAGTAGTAGTATATGATATGATTGTATATCTGCTACGTGGATTTCGGGCGTATATATAGCCCGAAATATCACGTGGATAAACCACGTGAATATATCGTAACAACTTTAAAATATATACTATTAATCTAATTAATTAGATTAAATAAACGCCTCTTAATCTATTTAATTAACTAAAGTTCCTAATCTAATTAATTAGATTAAATAAACGCCTCTTAATCTATTTAATTAACTAAAGTTCCTAATCTAATTCAAATCAATTTAATCATGATTTAGTTAATTACTAATTGAATAGTTGAATAATTTGTTCTCACGCTGGTTCGGGTTTACAAGATATTGGGAGTGAGTTGTCTAACCACCTTCGTCACGATAAGGCAAGATTTTGTGATCAATCATACTATTGTTGCGGCGTTATATAATGAAGCTCTATGTATACCTAGTCTGCCGTATCTGAATAGTTCACGGAATTTCGCACGTAAGCCACACTACAATAGTTCAAAGTGAGCATGTATATATGCCAAATTTTTGCACGCAAGCGAGGTAAGTCCTTCAGGACTGGGTTGCTTAGTAGATAGACAATTGACACCAGAGTGATTTTGCCGTGGATTTTTATAATTATAAAAGTCCGAAAGTAATCCGAGGGTAAGCGTAGGTTCGAACTAAATAGTGGACGATAGTTGTACTAAAAACACTATTATAACTTATGGAGACAGGAGAGTACCGAGTGTTATTAAATATAAAAAAACCAATTCTATAAAACCCTATATATTATAATCGATTTAAGTGTTTTCAGTAACCGTGCCACACATTTAGAGACCTTGTGCTTAGACTTGCTTTTGAATAGACACCTCGTATTCGATTTGTGTTTGAATTCGTCATATTAAAGATGTAATACAAATCCTACAGCGTGTTTTATAATTAATCGTTTATGAATTCGAGGTTGCAAAACACCTACAGAAGTTATAAACTTATGTCGTTATACGAATACTAAGTAAATACTCGGTATAAGTTATAGTACGTACAACCGTGGCCTAGCTACGCTAGCGCCTTGGTACTGCTATATAATAGTAGATACCTACAAACCTTTACTTAGTATATATATCTAAATAGTTAAATATAATACTATTCCATTTATATTAACACTTTATCTAGACTCTCTATTAGAGTTAAACTAATACTAATTAGTAAGCGCGTACAGATTAGATAACTCTATATAAATAAGTATTATACGCTATAGTTCTACTATTACGTTAAAGTTATATTTAAGCTATTAAGAGTATAGTTTCTAAATATATAAATACTCGGCTTAATAGTTCTACTATTTTATAATAAGTTATCTAGTATTTAGGATTAAATTATACTATTATAATAGGATACCTTTAGCCTAATAGTTCTATTATTTTATAATAGAAGTATCTAGAATTATAACTATAATAAGATACTCGGCCTAATAGTTCTACTATTTTATAACAAACTATCTAGAATTATAAAAATCTAACTATACGTTATTAGATACCCTCCTTTATCTCTTAACGTTAGTTATAATACTAGTATTAAGATTCCTACTAAAATAATAAAAATAATAAGTATAAATTTACTTAGATTTATAAGCGACTACCTATAACTCGAGACAAGGCAAGTAAATACGAGATCCCTAATAAGGCTTATATAAATATAATAAATACTTCGATAGTACTTTCTACTCTATATACTTCTATTTATATACTTCTATCCTAGATAATAAGATCTATAGAAATTTAGAATTTAATAGAAGCTATACTAAAGTTTAAGATATATTAGATATAGATAAGTTAGCTAGTAGAGCTACTAAGGATAAAGACAAAATAGATAATATAGTAAAGGCTATAATTATAAAGGGAGGACTTATACTAGTAATAATTATTACTTATAAGTTAACTAAATACTAGGATAGTATTAAAGATAATAATAATTTATTCTTTAAGTTTATAAAGGACTTTAAATTATAGACTCTTAAAGAATAGACTAGTATAACTACTAGTTATATAGGACAGTTAATTAAAACTTTACGCTCTTATAGAGTTAATATTCTATACTATAAGAGGGAGTTAAATAGTAAGGCTTTATATAATACAATATAGGTCGGCGAACTATAAGCCTAGTTCTATAAAGAGATCTAAAAGCTTAATAGATAGAAAAAGATTAAGTTAACCTACCTTTAAGAACAATTAGTAGATAAGGAATAGTTAAGAAGTCTTAATATAATAAGAGTTAAGGCGGATATCGAACTATTATAACTAGACTCTCTTATATACTAAAAGGTAGGATTATTCGATATTACTAGACGTTAAGGACCTAATTCGATTAAATTAGGTAAGTCTATATTAGTACCTCCTACCTTAATAACTAAAGGTAACGTAACTAGACTACTAGATTTAGTAAGACAAATAGTAGACCTTTTAGTAAAACCTACTAGAGAGTTAAAACCTACTAGAGGGTTTTTACTAGCCGGAATAAGACTTACTAGAGGTTTTATATTACCTTTACTAAGAACGAATCTAAAGGATATCTAGAGCTATATAAGCTATACTTTTAAGAGTACTATACTATAGAATACTAATCTAAATAGAAGCTAAACCTAAGACACGTAGTCTAGATAGTAATTTAGTAGACTACTACTACTACTTCTACTACTAAAGTAACTAGCGCTAGTTTAATAATTACTAGTTCCTTTAAGATTCTAACCTAGATTCTTTAGTACTAACCCTATTCGACTACTACTAACTTTAATAGCCTCTATAGATAGATTAGTACTATAAGTAATAATAAAGGTATATATAATAGATATAAAGTATAATAGTTTATTAGATATATTTATATATAAATTAAATATCTTTTATAAGATAGTAGGACGTTATAGTATTAAAAATAATAGTTTTATAAAAGTATTTCCTATTATACTAAAAGGAGATACTATAAACTATTATTATTAATAACTCTCTAGATAACCTATTACTTTTATAGATATAGTATAAGCTCTTTAGGACTATTTCGAAGACGGTAATTATAAGAGATTTATCTAGGATAAATAAGAGAAATATACCCTTAAATATATTAAGGCTAAATACTCTAAGAAGTCTACTTCGAAGTACTTTAAGATATTACTTAATAAGATATAAGAGTTATACTATAGATTAAGTAGACTACTTTAAGGAGATAAGAACTTTTATAATAATATCTTTCGAGTAACTTATAATAATATTAAATACTCTACTATTATTATAAATGTACTACCTATAATTACTTCTCTAATTTTAATAATACGATCCTCTATTAACTAGTACGAATATATTAATAGTACTATATATAGGGATGTCGTTATAGTAACCGAGTGAATATACTCGGTAGCACGGACCACCTAACCAGGCTAGTCCTACCTATACTATTCCGGTACTACTTCTACACCTTTAACTCGGTATATATAATATAATAGGATAGTCTAATACTAAGGTTTTAGCCTCTCCTATTTTATACCTTATATTTAACGAATAGTTAAACTAATATTAATTAGTATTACGCGCGTATAGATTAGAGACTTTCGATACTCTTTTCGAGACTTTATTTACAAAGCTATTTATACTATAAACAAGCTAAAAAGTAGACCTTACTACCTTAAAACACTAGAACATTAACTTAACTACCCTACTAAAATATACTACGAATATACTTAATAGTAGAGTACTTATACTATCTCTCTAAGTAATAGTAGATACTACTACTAGTAATCTAGATAGCCCTCCGCCCCTATAAGGTAAAGTAGACTATCTAGACTAATTTCGTAGAACCGGATAAGGTCCGTTTACTAATAAGTATAAGGAAGATAAGGACGAGATAGTAAGATAATACTATAAAACTAATAGCTAGAACAATTATAATAAGAATACCTTCTTAGACTAAGTAAAGAAGCTTAGTGAATTAAAGCTTATAAATCGAGTTTATAGACTATAACATAGATAATAATATATTTAACGAGCTTAACGTTAACTAAGTAAGGTACCTTTTAAGAAGTTATCGAAATTATCTTTTAGCTTAAACTATAGTTTTAATAGATTAATTAACGCTTTTAATAAACTTGCTAAATAACAGGAGATTAAATATCTATATACGGATAACAAAGAAGACAATTATAATCGAAAGGCTAGTAAGGAACCTATATATAATTAAATAGTTAAGGTTACCATAGTTTGATATTAGAATAGAAAGCTCTAGGATAAAGAACTTGCTAGATTATTCTCTAATAAGTTCTGTTAATATAGAATTAAATACCTTAAAGATTATTATCTATTTACCTTAAGATTATTTTGTTTAGTACTTTACTAACGAGGTATATAGGTTAAAGATAATAATAAAGGTATTATACTAGCTCAAGTACTTTTTAATACAGTACAACGATAACGATAGTATAAGTAAAGTAACTTTAAAGTAATTAGAATAGTATATAAGGACCTACGATCCTATATGCTTAAGAGTAGACTTCGAAGCCTTTAAAGTACTAGAGATATAATTGTTAAAGAACCTACTTAACTACTAAAATAAGTTCGATAACGTAAGAAATACACGGTTCTATAAAAGCGTAATAATACAAATTAAAATACTAAGTTTATAGTATAACAATCTATAGAGCCACGTACGCTAGCTATAAAGCTACGTGTACTACCTCGGGCTATAAAACCTACTATACGATAAGAATAAGAGTTTAATTCTATATATTAATAGGAGGAGTTTTAACTACTAACTCCTAGTAATATAAGACCTAATATTTAAAGCTATATAAGCTACGTATTTCATAGTAATAATACTACTTCTGCTACTAGAGGTCCTAATTTAAACCTACGCTAAAAGGTAATACTATATTAGGATTTATATCTAGATTATTATTAATAGGGTATAATTCTACTAGATCTATATATATAAGGAACCCTTTAAGGTATATTATAACTATAGGGATCGAGATATCTACCTAGACCTCCTAGCAATCTAACTACTTAGAATCTACAAGTTCTATAGGGATTTCTACTACTACCGGTTTAAGGCTATATATAGCCCTAGTAATATAAATAACTACCGGGCGGATATAACTAAAACTTCTTATATATAAACCTTATCTACCCCTAGTAGTTTAGTCGTAACCTAGTTAGACTACTACTAATTTTAAGAACTAATATAGATTCGCGAGTAATCTAGAGTCTTTCGAAGTTATACTAGGATAGTATAAAGTATAGCAGTATTAATAATGTTTTTAACATAAAACTTAAGATCTTTTATACTACTTGTGATTAATACGGAGTAACTTAGGACCGTCTTATAAAAACCTTTCTAATTATATTAAAAGGACCCGCTATAGACTATTACTATAGTATAATTATAGGACAAGGTTTAGACTTCCTAGCTACCGTATAAGTAGTATAGGATAACTTTAAGAACCTTAGACATAAGAGATATCTATAAGACGAATAGGATAAACATATACTTGAATACGTTAAGAGTGAGAATCCTAATAAAACAACTTCATAATGTTTTAATATTATAATAAGTAAGCTATAAGAGATTCGACTAGGCTTAAGTTTATTACTTTAATAAAACGATAACTTTTACTAAAGTATTATTTAAAATACTTATAGAAGTATTAAATACGAAATAGTTATTACAAACCCTCTAAATATAATTTTAGACCTTAAATTTAACCTTAAGAATATAATATCGAGCTATAAGTTCTATATAGGTATAACTAGTAAGAAGGGTTATATTAAAGGAACTTATATAGTAGACTCTACTAAATTATCTACGAACTACCCTACACCTTCGGTAGAAGTATACTATATAGACAGAACCTACTACGGTTATAATTAGTATAAAAATAACAATTCCGCTAGTAGATATTAGATATATAAGAAGCTAGGTTATAGATTGTTTAAGTACCTATAGCCGGAATAGGACTCTTATTAAGAGAAGTATTAAACTAGATACTATAGTAAGTTTAAGGGAGATTATTATAAGAAAGACTTTAATAAGTAGTATAGTACTTTTATTACCTAGTATAAATCCTAGGATATAAGTAAATTAACTACTACTATATATATAATAAGTATAGAGGATTCGAATAGCGATTCGACGTTAAGTACGAGTTTAAGTAACAACGAATTAAATAAGTAAAAGGGTATACCTTTAACTAGTATTATAAAGTGTTTTATAGTTAATACGCTTAGCAACGCTAATACGAAGCAGCTTGTTAACTAGTTTAACCAGGTATCTACTATATACTAGCTCGGGTTTAGTACTACGCACCTAGGTATTATAAAAAGCTAGGATTCTAGAGTAACTATAGTACTTATAGTAGACAAGGCACTTCTACCTATAACACTATCTCGCTAGGGATCTATAAACTTTTATAGTATTATAATTAATACTAGTGTGTCTACTTTTAACTTAGTAGGATATAATTAATATTATACGTACTATTCGATTAATAGTTCTCTATTAAAACCTAGTAACGTTATAGTAAAGTTTAGTATAGGAAACTCTATAGCTATTAGATCCATAGTAGTTAAAATACTAATTAGACGAGTTAAGTTTTACGTCTTTTTAATTAAACTACTATTTATCCTTTATTTTTAATAACTAGATAAGATATAAGCTAAGTATAATAATATTAAGGATATAGTTATTATAGTAAATAAAGTAAAAGTTAAGGTTATACGTTAATTTAGCTACCTATTTATAGTATAGGACTAGGCGTACTATAACTTTATATACGAATTCTTAAGCTTACTATTAGAGACTAAATTATAATATCTTTATAAGTAATTTAGCTACCTATCTATTCTAAAGTTATAGAAGGTTTTAGAACAAGCCGGGTATAATATTAACTAAACTATTCTCGAGAAGCTAGCTAAATACTATAATTACTATATAAAGTATAGCCGTTCGCTATATTGCTTTCGCTTTACGCTAAAGGAAGACAAGGACTTTAATTATATAGTCTATATGGATATCTGTTTTATTTATAGTAAGCTTATACTTTATATAGTCGACGAGGCTATAGGATAGAACGCGGCATGTTAGTTACAGGATATGTTAGTAAAATACGTCTGGGAGATAATAGGTAAATATTAGTTCTATATATTCCTAGGACCGATGGATTTACTTGTAATAGACATAGGAAAGAATTTTATATCTAAGGAGTTTCGATTATATATAAGTACTTTAGGTATTATAATTAAAACTATTCCTATTAAGGTCTATTAATTAATTAGACTTATTAAACGCTACTATAGTCTACTCCGCCGCGCCTATAACATTATAGTAGAGGAGATTCCAGACTTACTAAAGGATATTATACTTTAAATAGTAGTAAAGGCTATTAATAATACTATAGGACCTAATAGTCTTATACTAATACTACTAGTTTTCGGGGTATATCTAAAGATACAAGACTTCGAATTATCGTCGACTATAATCGTAAAGTACTCCGAAATACTTTAAAAGGCTATAGCGGAGGTACGTAAGATTAAGGTAAAGCGATAAGTTAATAAAGCCCTTAACACTCGGAACAGTCTATTTAATCGAATTAAGGATCTATCTCTTAGATCTAAGGTTTAGGTATAACGTGAATATAAGAAGTAGTAAGGACTATATGTTTTACAAGGATATAAAGGAGAAGATGTAATTATTAAGATTAAGGGTAAGATAGTTCGATTTTAGTCTATAGTTATAAAACTACGATATATAAATAAGGATATATCTAATATTTAAGACTAAGATATACTATATAGAGATATTATAGATTATCCTAATAAATACTCTAAGAAGGATTAACTAAAGCTAGGTTATAGATAACCTTAAAAGTTAAGACGAATTAAGCTAGAACTTAATAAAGACAAATAAGACAAAGTAGATCCTACGCTACTAAAGCGTAGCTACGGACAACCACGAAAGAATGCAGCCGTTTATTATTATAAGATACTCCTAGTTTATAAAGAGGGCGATATTATATAACTAAAATACTAGGTATATTTTATAGATAATAGAGTAGTATATTTAGTATTCGATAATTCTAGATAGATTAAGATAAGTAGATTAACTAATAATAAAGTCTTTAAGGTTATTACTATTAATTAACTACTACTAGATACTTATATATTTAGTTCTTGATTTGTTAATATAATTAAAAATAAGGGTACCTCCGAGGTATTCGAGAAATCTAGACTTATAGTTAAAGTATTCGATAATAATAGAAAGTCGTTAGTTTTAACTTAATTACTTATAATCTAAAAGGTTAGTATACGAATTATTATTACTCTTACGACAATTAAATTACGCTAGGATCTAATAAATAAGCTCTAGTTATAAGATATTATTTAAGTATATACTTAATTAATAATAATATTTAATTGACCTATATTTATATAAGGACTAAAAGGTAGCCTATAGTAAAAGAAATTATACTTTAAGATTATTAAGCCTCTATATAGCATCCCTGAATTAAGTAACTACTAGTATAATATATATATTAAATACTATATAGAGAAGCTAGATATATAGTAATTAACCTACGATTCCTACTTACTCTATATAAATAAGATAAGATACTAAGGTATAATTAGGCTTTAGACTAATAATACTCTTATCCTTAGTAATACTACCTTCGCGGCTAAGGAGTAATTAGAGTTAACTATATTTAAATCTAAGCCTATCGAAGTATTAACGCTAGATAAACTACTAAAATTTAACGGCGGTAAGATTACTTTAGCGAACAATAGATCTATTACACTTACCTATAACTATAGAGATCGAATTAAATTAGTAACTAATAGACCTACTAATATTATTAGCGCTTATAGTATTGTTTATAAGGAATACTCTATAAAGGATTAATACGTTACTTAATAAGTACTTAGAGCATATATAGCTATAGTGTACTAACTAGAGGCGGCATTCGATTTAAGCGTTACGGTACAAAATCCGAACCCTAAGAAGAGTAATATTAACGTATTAAATAAGCGTCTTTAATAGTTAATTAATAATCTAAAGCGTAGACTTAAATATATACCTTTAGATATCGATTCGCTAAGACTTGTGTTATTTGTAGATACTTCCTTTGTAAATTTAACTAACCTTTCCTCCTAAATAGGCTATGTCTTATACCTAGCGGATAAGGATAACAACGCTAATATTTTGTACTAGAGTTCTATAAAATATAGACGAATTACACAAAGTATATTAGTATCCGAGCTATATGCTCTTAGTGGCGGATTCGACATGGTAGGAGTGATTAAATTAACCCTTAAGGCTATCCTAGACTAGAAGCTTAAGTTAACGATTTATATAGATTTAAAGTTAATATACGAGTACTTGATAAAACTTAGTATAACAAAGGAGAAGTATCTTATGATTAACGTAATAGTACTACGCCAGGTATACGAACGACATAAGATCTACGATATCCTTTAGATCAAGGGAACCACGAATCCTTCCGACGCCATGATAAAACTAAAGCCCTGCCAGGTACTAGTTACACTTATTAATATAAACAAGATTGATATTATAGTTGAAGAGTAGGTTGTGCGAGAGGATATTAGTAAAGGACAAAAAGACGAGGATATTGAAAATTAATGGATTTACAAGTTACGTACGAATTATAGACGGAATTAAATAGATTTACGAATTACAAGGTATTAATGGACTTGATCGATATTAGGGGAGAAATCAACGGATTTAATTAGTTAAGGATATTAGATAGCTTATTATTAGCGCCGAGTCTTTTACTTCTTTTAAAGTAAGCCTAGTGTCGTTATAGTAACCGAGTGAATATACTCGGTGGTACGGACCACCTAACCAGGCTGGTCCTACCTATACTATTCTAGTACTACTTCCATACCTTTGACTCGGTGTATATAATACAATAGGATAGTCTAATACTAAGGTTTTAGCCTCTCCTGTTTTACACCTTATATTTAACGAATAGTTAAACTAATAAGGGATATAGAATAGGCTAAAGGTATATATACTATAAGACTAGTAGTAGGATCTACGAAGGTACTAAGCTCTTTATTAAAGGTACTAAAGACCCTTACTATAAAGCTAAAAGTTCTATAAGTCCTCTATATAGACCGTATATATTATAAGGCTACTATTACTAACTTTTAGAATACGTATAACAAGAAGTATTATATTTATAAGAAGGTCGGTTATTAGTTTATAAACTACTTAAAATTAGAGTAAAAGGCTACTAAGGAGAAGTAGTAAGGTCGGTATAAGAGAAAGTATACTAGAGATAATAAGAAGAATATCGATTATAATAGATAATATTATATCTTTATTATAAGTATAAAAGGAATAGAAGATAAATATTAAGCTACTAAGATATTATTTATTATAAAGATTAATAAATCGTTATTTAATAATAATAGTACGTTATTAAAGTTATTAGATTCTAATAATAATAATACGCTAGTATAGATAGGATTAATAAAAAGCTATAATATTATAGAATTACTTAATAATAAAGAAGTTAAATAGCTTATTAACTATTTAAATAACGTATCTTACTTATACTAGATAGGGTTCGAATCTACTAAACTACTAAAAGTACTATTAACTAGTAAGAAGTTAACTTTAAATAAGTACTAGGGACCTAAGTACTTTTATAGTATATTAATTAATATAGGAGCTATAATTTATAACTCTATAGGATATAATTAATATAAGGCGTACGACGCTATTTATATTTTACTACTTAAACTAAGTATAATTACTATTTAATTTAGTATTAGTAAATCTACTATAATAGGTGTTATAATAATAGATACCCCTTTTAGATAAATTAACTTTAATATCTTTAAGATCGAGCTACCGTTTATATTATACTTATAAAAGTTAAATAAATATAAGGCTAAATTTAATAACCTAACGAATTTTATAATATACTAGAATAAAAGAAAAATTCCTATTATATATTAATTAGAATACCCTTTTATAGTATAGAGATAGGCTCTATATAACTTTCTAGAATAATACCTAAGAATACTAATAGAGACTAAATTAAGACGACTCTATAAGCGGTTTAGCTATCTATCTATTCCTAAGTTATAGCGAGTACTAGAGCGAGCCGGGTATAAAGTAGACTTAAATATACTTTAGAAGTTAATAAAGTTTTATAACTACTACTAGAAATATAGATAATTACTATATAGATTCTACTTTACTCTAAAGGAAGATAAAGATTTTAATTATATTATTTATATAAATATCTTCTTTATATCGAGTAAGCTAGTTCTTTATATAGTTAATAAAGCTATAGGTTAGAATACTATATATTAGTTAAAAAACATATTAGTAAAATATACTTAAGAGATAATAAGTAAATATTAGATTTATATACTCCTAGGGCCTATAGATATACTTATTATAAACGCCGGTAAAAACTTTACTTCTAAGGAGTTTACCTTATACGTAAATACTCTTAGTATTAAGGTTAAGGCTATACCTATTAAGGCCTATAACTCTATTAGACTAGTTAAATAATACTATAGTCTACTTTATTATACCTATAACATTTTACTTAAGGAGATTCCGGATTTATCTAAGAATATTATACTCTAAATAGCTATAAAAGCCTTAAACGATACTATAGGACCCGATAAACTTATACTAACTCTACTAGTTTTTAGAGTATATCTAAAGATAGTAGATTATAAGATACTATTAATAATAGTTACTTAGTATTCTACTATACTTATAAAGGTAATAATAGAGGTATATAAGATTAAGGTAAAGAGATAGGTTAATAAAGTACTTAATACTAGAAATAGACCTATAAATATAGTTAAGGATTTACCTCTTAGTTTAAAGGTTTAGGTTTAGCGTAAGTATAAAAAGTAGTAAAGACTATATATCTTATAAGAATAAGATAATAAGGACGTGATTATTAAGATTAATAATAAACCTATTAAATTTTAATCTATAGTTATTAAACTAAGATACGTAGACTAAGATACTACTAAACTCGATAACCCTCCTATTAAACCTAGTAACATTATAGAGTACCTTAAAGACTATAGATCTAATAATAATTTAGATTAGCTTAAGAGAGATCTACTACTATAAAAGCGTAGCTATAGAAGACTATAAAAGACTATAATTACTTATTATATAGAGGTATATTTAGAGGATAAGGATACTAAATACTCTATATTCTTTATATAAGATAGAGAAGTTTATCTAGTATTTAATAACTTATAGTTTAATAACTTATAATAAATCGAAATAAATAGATTAACTAATAATAGAGTATTTAAAGTTATAACTTTCGATTAACTACTAAAGGATACTTATATATTTAGTTCTCGATTTATTAATACTATTAAAAACAAGAGTACTTTAAAAGTATTTAAGAAGTCTTAACTTATAGTAAAAGCTTTTAATAATAATAGAAAGAAGTTAGTCCTAATATAATCGCTAATAATTTAGCGTATTAGTATAAGAGTTATAATTATACTTATTATAACTATAGGCTTCCTAGTTAAGCTTTAGCTATATAACGTAGTATAGACGTATACTTAGTCTATTATAAAGCTTAACCGCCTATTCTTTATATAAGGACTAAAGGGTATTCTAAAGTAGGAGAACCTATACTTTAAGATTATTAAGCTATTATATAGTATTCTAGAGTTAGGTAATTACTAGTATAATATGTATTTTAAGTACTATATAGAGAAGCTTAATATAAAGTAATCTACGTACAACTCTTATCTCCTATACGTTAATAAAGGAGAAAAGGGGGTATTATATAAGAGAGACTCCTAGGGTATTTTAGGACTTTAAACTAATAATACTTTACTTCTAAGTAATAAGGTATTTACGAATAAAGAAAAGGATAAATCTATAGTATTTAAATCTAAACTAATCGAGGAGTTAAATATTAATAAACTATTAAAGTTTAATAGTATAAAGATTACTCTTAGTACTAATAAGTTAATTATAATTACCTATAATTATAGCGAACGAGTATAATTAGTTAGTAATAAGAAGAGTAATTTAATAAGCGCTCGGGGAGTTATACGTAAGGATTATACTATAAAGGACTAATACGTCGCTTAGCGAGCTCTAGGTACGTATATAGTAATAGTATACTAGCCCGAAGCTGTCTTTGATTTAAATATTATAGTATAAATAATAATACCTAATAAGTAGGATATTAATATATTAAATAAGAGACTTTAATAGTTAAAGGATAATATAAACCGAGGACTTAAATACGTTCCTTTAGATAAGGATTCGCTTAAACTTATACTATTTATTAACGCTTCTTTTACGAACCTAATAGACTTAAGTTTATAGATTAGATAGGTTTTATACCTAGCGGATAAGGATAATAATACTAATATTTTATACTAGAGTTCTATAAAGTATAAACAAATTACTAGAAGTATACTTACTTCTAAATTATACGCTTTAAGCGGAGGTTTCGATACTACCGGAGTAATTAAATCGACGATTAAGACTATCCTTAGACGTAATATTAAGCTTACTATTTATATAGATTTAAAGTTAATTTATAAATACCTTATAAAACTTAGTACTACTAAGGAGAAGCGTCTTATAATTAACGTAATAGCTTTATAATAAGTATATAAATAATAAGAAATCTATAATATTATATAAATTAAGGGAAATTCGAATCCTACTAATACTATAATAAAATTAAAGCCTTACTAGGCGCTTACGAAATTAATCGATTCGAATAAGATTAATATTATAATTAAGGAGTAAGTTAAATATAATAATAAGGATAATAGATCTAATAATAATAAGAATTAAGCGAGGAATAGACAATTCTAATTAGATAAGGGATATAGTATAGAATAGGATAGATTTTAGTTTAGATAATTAGTTATTTTAGTACTAAGTATTTACTTCTCTTTTTAAAAGTAAATCTAGTATCGTTATACAAATACTAAGTAAATACTCGGTATAAGTTATAGCACGTACAACCGTAGCCTAGCTACGCTAGCGCCTTAGCACTACTATATAATAGCGGACACCTACAGACCTTTACTCGGTGTACACATCTGAATAGTCAAATACGATACTATTCCATTTACATTAACACTTTTTCTGGACTCTCTATTAGAGTCAAACCAACAACTTAGTTATATGTACACTAAAAAACGCTGTTTATATTATAAAAGCCCGCGGCAAAATCACTCTACTACATCCATACACTCTTCAACTACGCTTTTAGGGAGACCAAGTTAGGGGATTAGATTCAGCCTTCGCGCTATTAATATCCTTATATTTAGATTTAAAGCATTTTAGTGGTAAAATACAGATAATTCCAATGCTATCTCTATACTCAAAGTAAGCGAACTTGAAAAGAAAAAAAAAACATATTATAATTTATTTAAGGTTACCTAACCTGTCTTACGAGCTCTGATAAGCGAAGTTAGAAGGTTCTTCTTTGTAATCGACATTAATAAGAACTGAATTATACGAGAGTTATCTATAAAGTCTTTCTCGTTTTGATTACCTAATCTTATGATTCTTTCTTTTAGATCTTTTACGAATTGGTTATACTTTTCTCTGTACATGTGTTGACTTAAGTACTTAATGCGGAGTTAAAACAAAGTTAGAACAAAGTTGAACCTTAATTCAAGACCACAGATAAGTGTTTAGATATAGAGTGTTACCATTCGTTCTACTACGCTATTAACGCTAGAGAAAATACCCCGCTAACTCATCGGACTACAAAGTACTCTATAGTTCCATCTGCCACCCAACTAACATCTTTCAATACTTCCGTAACTCAGAAGCTGTGGTGGGAATTGATTCATTTCAGCGTACCAGAATGTACCCAAACTAAATGAACACTGTCACATACGACCATAGACTGAGGAGAATTGGGCATCTCGTCCGCTCTGCCATATACAAGCCTCAGATTGGCAGATTAGTAGTTGGTTGGGTGACCACCAGCGAATACCTGCTGTTGTATGTTTTTGCTTCTTTTTCTTTTGTTGCTGCCGTCCCTTTGAGAAGAGTGCTCGCTTGGCACAAGAGAGATTGTGAAATTGGGAGAGATGATGTACCATGTCTGTTTATTAGATGAAACAGGGTATGCCACTGCAAATGAAGGAGAAATAGAATTGAAGATCTTGTAAAAGTGCTTCTTTTTGCCTGCTGTAAGATGGAAAGCCAAGAGTGGAAATCTAGTGACAAAGGAGTTATCTCCACTTCTTCGTATCTGGTTTGGAAAGACATGTTAAAATTTAAGGTTAATCGTGAGGACCCTCCACTACTACTCTACGGGGACGGAAAACCCTCGTAATTTGTTCCTCCTAAATCATGTTTTTGCATCTTTTGATAAGTAAATTACAACAACGTAGTCAAACAAGAGTTACAAGACCTAGGTGTAGTGAAAATATAAATAAGACAAGCTGAAGTCAACTAGTATATTTTGTATAGTTTTCTAACATCTGTAGAGTAAGGAATATATCTTTGAACTCAAGTGTTGGCGGTATAATTTCGGAAGTCTTCTCCTCCCCGTAGAGCCCAGGTAGAAGATGGCCTGTCATTTTTCGAAGGAAGGATACCTACCTAGGATCTGAAGAGGATGTCGGTGGGTACTTCCTCTTTTGGGAATTCTTTAGTTAGGAAGGTTCTCCTAGTTGACTCTACGGGAAGTCCGATTCGCGAGGTGGGCAAGATTCTTCTCTGTCAGTCTGCTTGGTCGTGAATTCAAGCTTCATAATAGCTTCATTGATAGGCCGGCGGTGCAAAGCCAATTCTCGTTTTTTACCCAAAAGTTGTGGCGGTGAAAGATTTTGCAGCAGCCAGCCAGATAGCTTGGCTTCAACTTCAAGCTTCCCCACGATCAAGCACCAAGCCAAGCACTGTAAATCAAAAGCTTGATTTCGTAGCCAAGATAAGGCAATGCAACTCCCCAGATTCCATCGTGTGATGAATCGATTGGCGATACAACAATGTCACATTTAATACGATTTGACAGGGTCTACAGCCCGTACCTGATTGCAAGTGCTGCCGGGAACCCGCTTCTTGCCCCTGATTCGGCGGTCACTTTGTGGGATGGAGCCTCGGTTTGATGAGACAACATTCGACTCCTGAGGCAATTTCAATATCTCAATCCAACGGAGTCCCCTATCACGATATCGCCACAGAAGGCAAACAGCGATCGTCTCTTCACTTCCTTGAGGATTTGTTTTGTTGCAAATTCACCTATAGTGGCGGGCGACTAGCCACCGACTAAAGTCACCCTCCACACCCAATTCATGACGGCTGGCAACATGTCAACAATCGTCATTCGTATGTGTATGGTTGGGAAACATACCGGTACCTTCCTAAAGTGGAAATCTATCCACACCTCGAAATGTTTAAAGCCCTCTCGCACGACCACGATAGAGCTTGATACGATGAATTAGCCGCCTCAATCTAATCCGCTATTATCGACAAACCTTATTTCATGAAAACATGACCATTTTCTGCAGAAAGAAAGGGTGGAACCCTAGGATTGTTGCTACAGTAGTCTAGTAGATGCATTCCCATGCACAGAAAATACAGGTACCCTGTACGGATCTTTACGGCCTGTACATGGACCTGCAGATTCCTCCCGAGCGTATTCAATCTTCCATCTCGTTCCTTCTATTCGCCGATATCTGCCCCTGAAATCAGAAGTTCCTTCTGATAAGTTCAAGTCTCCTGCTAAGTTGGGCTTAGATTCGCGAAAAATTGTGGCTTAGGCGAATCATATCACTTATGGGGTGAGGCTAAAGCTGCGATCGACATATCCAGATACAAGCTTTGCTTGACACTCCTTGGATATGCATACAGTCTTGTTGGTAGCCATAGCTGCCGAAGATCGAGGCAGTGGAACGTGGGTTGTGTCAACCACTCACAGAGTCCTGGACTCGTGCTTCTGATCCTGGCTTATCTAAAGGAAGTATTGACGAGAGGCTCGGAGAGTTGATTCGTCAAGGTGATATCCAATCTTTCTTCGTTGTTTCGCTATAGCCTTACTACGTGACGAGGAGCAGCGTATAGCTGAGCCTTGTACTCAGATACTTCACTTTCAAGGATAAACACAGTCACACGTATAAAGTCTTTCTTTCGTCCTCCCTCTCTGTCTCTTTTTTCTTCCATCCTCAAGTGCAAATTCAAGTTTGCCTTCCTTGTCTTCTTGCAGTTCTCTTGATTTTCAAGCTCTCAAACTTCTTTCCCTTGAATCGTCGACTTTTGAAACTACACCCCTTTCAAAATGCATTCTGCCATCGCTCTTCTCGCACTTGCAGCTGCAGCTTCGGCAGCTCCTGTTGCTGAGGTTGCTGAAGTTGCTGTAGTAGGGAGCTCTGACTTTTCTGCACCAGCCATCAAGAATCCCAATTACGTTCGTAACGGAACTGCTGCTCTACTAAAGGCATACGCCAAGCACAACCTGTCACCACCTCAAGAATGTGCCGAGGCGTTTACTGCTGAGTTGAACGGTCTCAAGTCCGCTAAACGCAAGCGTCAAGATAGCTCTGCACCAGCTTCACCATCAGAAGGCGTTGAGTACTTGGTTGAAACAGATGTTGGTGGACAAAAGCTCAATCTGGATTTTGACACTGGAAGCGGTGACTTGTAATCTCTTCACTAAATCAGCATCCTTTAATTACATTTCACTAACATGATCTACAGGTGGGTTTTCTCTACCTCGTTGTCTGCTTCATCCCAAGCAAACCACCATGTTTTCAACCCATCCTCAAGCAGTACTTACAAAGCCATGTCGGGAGCTACATGGAGGATCACATACGGAGATGGATCCGGTGCCAGCGGAACAGTTGGTACTGATACTGTAACTGTTGGCGGCACCACTGTAAAGGGCCAGGCTGTAGAGCTCGCTACTAGAGTTTCCGCACAATTCGTCCAAGATGCTAGTGACGGACTTCTTGGTCTTTCGTTTAGCAACATCAACACTGGTAAGTAGTAATACCTGAAGCATCATTGTGAGTACCATGTTCTGACATACCACAGTTCAACCAACACAACAGAAAACCTTCTTTGACAATGCCAAGTCATCTCTCACAAATCCTTTGTTTGCTGCCTATCTTCCACTAAACGCAGATGGTGCTTATGACTTTGGTGCGATTAATGCTCAACACCACACTGGCTCCGTTGTCTACACGGATGTTGACTCTTCGGGAGGCTTCTGGCAATTCCCATCCACTAGCTACAAGGTTGGTGGTACAACGCACAGTCTATCTAGAGTCTCTGCTATCGCAGATACTGGAACCACGCTGCTTCTCATCGCGGACGCTGCCGTTACCACCTACTACGATGCAGTCCAGGGTGCTTCATTTGATAACCAGCAGGGAGGATATACTTTCCCCTGCTCCGCCACTCTTCCAGATTTTGCTGTTCGCATCGGAAGTACAAACTATGCCACTATTCCAGGATCGTTGATCAACTTCGCTCCTATTGATAATTCGGGTCGAACTTGCTTCGGTGGAATTCAATCCGTTGGTCAGATCGCAGGGATGGGCATTTATGGAGATGTTTTCTTCAATGCTTACTATGGTGTTTTCGATGACGCTGGACCACGTTTTGGATTCGCTCCTATTGCATGAGTGGAGATGCTTTGACTTTACGCAGTTGGATTTTTGCCAATTCATGATTGGAATGTGGTGGAGACGTTGAGACTTTACGGACTTGGTTTTTGGTGACTTGGTTTAATGAATTCATGATGAACACGGCGCGGGTGGAGCTGGATGACGAAGGCCAATACAGTAATTCTTGATGGGTGTATTTGAGGGGACTTTTCGTCCACTCCATTAATTTAATAGAATAAGTTTTTGAAAGCCATGAAATGTTTTGTTTTTTTCGAGATGGAAATCGATCCATAATTGCTTTTCAAATTTCTGGTTGCCCAAGTCATGTTGACTGTCATGTGAGGGTCGGCGAGATGGGTATTGATAAACACGTGCGGGAAAAGGGGGGCTCGCCGAGTAGCGAGAATTGGAAACGTGGATATGGAGTACAGGTGCTGTAAATGGAACATGTGGAAACCAGAAATTGGCTCACCAGACAAGTCATCCGTCGCTTCTCTCCAAATCGTCGAGATGGAAATAAATACCGACCTCAACTTTTCCCAGTAATATCTCCAAGAATTCAGGACAGTATTGGATGCTTAGAGGAAGGAGTGCCATCGGCATCTCGCATCGTCTCTATCTGAATGAGGTCCAAGTCCCCACGCGGGAGAAAGCTGGCGGTACGTCATTTCAAGATCAGGTAGCCAGTCCAAGAGACCCCCAACTAGGCCAGGCTCGCAGGCCACTGCGTTGCAAAGACCCCACCTCACCCTCTCCACCTACTCCTTCCAGTACTTCATATCTCCCCTCCTCATCTTCCCCTCGTACTCGAAATCGTGCCCCCTTTGCCCCAATCCATATATAATTATATCTTCAATATTCTCTGTTTCGCATATCCGACTTACCTATGGGGTGTACACGTATACATACATGTGAAAACCCTCACTTTTGACAGCCTCACTGCCTGGTTGCACTTCACCTTGGCTTCACCCCTACTGCCAATGCCTTCGTGAACTCACAAACTCACTCCCCC
>LT855416.1:1541336-1598196 GCA_900184765.1 Hymenoscyphus fraxineus
ACGGTCATACACAAGGCCTCGCATCCTCTCTCCTCCTCGTCGTCGTCCTCGTCTGCTTCTGCGAATACCAATACCAATCTTTCCGCGCCGAACCGCAACCACAATTCCGAAATGGAGACGAGTACGACGACCACCGCTAGGACGGCGCAGCAGGAGAAGGAATTCGTCGCTCATTATGCGAACAAAACACGCTCGTTAAAGACGGAGGAGGTACTGGAGGATAGGAGAAATAAGGCATTGGGCCATAGCTCAAAGAAGTTGTCCGTCAAAGACTTTGAGCTAGTGAGGACTTTGGGGACTGGTATGCCATCTCCCCCTTTTTTCGCGCTGTTCGTTGTTGCACGAATGCTTGTGCTCCCGCTTTTCGCATGTGCGGTCGCTTTCTGCGCATACATGCGTGGAGGATGCTTGTGCGAGGGCGGGAATGTGCAGGGCGCATCTACTTGAGAGAAGGGCTCTTACTGATTCTTGTGGGCAGGCACTTTTGCGCGGGTATGGCTGGTACGGCTTGCGAATGCGTCCGAAGAAGATCGCGATAAAGTGTTTGCGCTGAAGGTTTTGAGAAAGGTGGAAGGTATGTCTATACTCAATTGCAATCGTCTGCCCGAGAAAATTGAAATCAGGAACTAATTTGACAATTTTGTGCAGTGATCAAGTTGAAACAAGTAGATCACGTCAACCATGAGCGTTCAGTACTTGCCGATGTAGCCGGACACCCTTTCATTACCACATTAATCACCTCATTTTCCGATCACGATTCCTTATACATGCTAGTAAGCAAACAGCCTTGCCCGGATGATAGCAATTTGGAACAGGTACTGACAACAAGACTAGCTGGATTACTGCCCTGGTGGTGAAGTCTTCTCCTACTTGCGAAAAGCGAAACGATTTGATGAGAATACCGCACGATTTTACGCGGCAGAGATAGTACTAATAATTGAATTTCTACATGAAAAGGAGGGGGTCGCCTATCGAGATTTGAAACCAGAGAATTTACTACTAGATGCGGATGGGCACATAAAGCTGGTAGATTTTGGATTTGCAAAACGACTTGGAAACAGTAAGTTTTTCTTCTTTGACATAGGATTGGGAGCCGAATTAATTGGTTATATAGGAGAGACATATACGCTATGCGGAACTCCAGAATATCTGGCCCCAGAAGTCATTCAATCTAAAGGCCATACTACCGCAGTGGACTGGTGGGCACTGGGAATTCTTATCTACGAATTCATTACTGGCTACCCACCATTCTGGAATTCCAACCCCATAGAAATTTATAAACAGTAAGTTTTACTGCTCGTCTCCTTTTTCCTCTCGCTGACAGCTTTCAGAATCGTATCGAAATCAGTCCACTTCCCCCAAGACCCTCATATTTCCCCTGAAGCCAAAGACATCATCCTTCAGTTCTGCACAGTAGACCGTTCGAAAAGACTTGGAAATATAAGCGGAGGTGCGGCACGAGTCAAAAGTCATGCGTTCTTCAAGGGTGTTCAATGGGATGAGGTTTATTATCGAAAATATCGGGGTCCAATCATACCGCCTGTCAGATATCCGGGAGACACGCAGTGTTTTGATCAGTACCCAGATGAGAAGGCTGGTCGAGAACCTTACAATGATGAGTTGAAGCGGAAGTGGGAGCACCATTTCGAAGACTTTTAGGGAGGGTTGACGATACAGAGGAAGAGTAAAAGCGGGCAATGAGCAATGAAAGGAGATGAAGAAATGTATTATTGATTACGACGTTATGAAGAGACGTTTCGTTGTTGGATTTGGGCAGTTTGGGGGTGGGGGGAAGCCTGGGGTCATACCTATACATACAGAGATGTTTTTTTTTGTACTGTACTGTACAGAACAAGGGTGGGCGTTCAAGGCGTTAATAACTGGATGTGGGACGATGCCAATACTGGCTGTTGATGATTGGTGTATTGGGAAGACGTATTGTTGGAATAGACGATTTTCTCTCTTTCTGGGATGGAGAAATACATATGATTCTCGATAGAAGAATTTGAGTTTTTCTTCCCTTTGTGATGACACTGATGGGAAATCTTTCGATACTTGATGACCGCGTCAAATCCAGTGAGCACTTCTCCTGTTATGGGTATTCCAAATCGTCAAATGTAGAAACCGAGATATGGTCAGCAATGCGTCTTTTGAACTTGTTCTGAAGCAGATCTTTAAATATCTAAATACTTCGTCCCAGGCGAAATAAATGTAGGTTTTTCAGGGGGGTTTTTTCCCTGTTGCTGACTTTAGCCACCCTAGCAAACCTACATTTCTTTCGCCTGGGACGAAGTACGAAGTATACTCGTAGGTTGAAAGCTTGATTATAATTTCAAGGAGACTTTTTTTGAGTTTGAGTTTGAATTTGAATGCTTGGTTCTTCCCGAGTTGGGTGTGGGTGGGTTGTTGAGTCTTAAGAGTTGAGAACTGTGACTACCTACGTATCTTTTACGTGGATCCTGGGGAAAGAAGAGGGTTATTTGGATTGATGATATTTGAGTTGTAGCTTGTGGATGAATGTCGTGTACTTCGTATTCTACAGTATGATGGTAATCGGGTAAGGTTAATGTGAGGTCTTGGTGATGTGGTATGGTACTTATGGTCTAGAAGTTGCTTGTTACTAAGCCCTACAACTATACCCGTAGCGGGTGCCGTGCGTGAAACACAAATCCAGGCGTGCATATGCGAGTACCTAGAGTAAGTCCCTAATGTACGAGTACTGTACATTACGGTTAAGTTTTAACGCCATGCCACGGAAATGGGCGAAGGAAGCGCACGAGGGGCTTGCATAAGCGTCTCCACATCTGCATTCCAAATCTTTTCCTTTAAACGTATCTTCTCCATACTTTTCTCCCGTAGCAGCTCATCCTTATCCTTAAACTTAGAATCTCGTTGTGAGTCTGTGACGGAGGAAAAGAACCGAGGTTCGTGATCCTGGTGTGGCTGTGGGTACTGGGCGGGGTGTCCTTATCGAGATGAGGTGATACGTTGATGCTCCACTGAGGTGGCCAGCTTTTGGCTTCGCGGCTGATGGACCGGGGCAATTGGAGCTGGACAGGTATTTGTATTTTCCCATGGCAGCGGCGGGAATATGCGTCGATGCGAGATGAGATGTGCTGATTTCTGCTGATTAACACCATGTGCGTGGGGGATGCGGATCAGAGATCTATTATTGATTTGGGGGAAGTAGGTATATAAGGTTAAGAGTAGAGGTTTGTGTTTCGTTTTTTGGTTCGTTCTACAGTATTTCTCTATTACTTTTTTACGTTATTTCGATCCACATCGTCCACTATTTCATCGTTCGTCTGATTTTAGTCCTCGACGTCATTATTATCCGAGGTCTGGATTAAGCTTAAGCTGGAGCTTCCTATTTCTTTGTTGGTGTGAACGACGACTCGCCGGGATTTGTTTGATACACGATACGAAAACACAACAACGAGGAACTGAAAGGAAAGGAAGAACGAACGAAGCAAAAAACAAAAATCATGGCGTCAGACTTTGGTCCTACGAATCCTGAAGATGTGATGGTTATCCGCGAGCTGGTTCCAGGCGTGACAACCGTCTCGCTCCCCTTCACACGGATGAAGCGAATCAAGTTTGGAGGAAGAGCAACAATTGGTATTTCCTCTCCCTATATATATACAACCGAGTACTAACATACTTTCCCACAGTCCGTCTCCAATCCGGCAACCTCGCAGTCTTCTCCCCTGTAGCTTTAACACCCGCCCTCAAAACACACATCCAATCCCTCGGCACAACCGTCTCCTACATGGTCGCGCTCGACTTCGAGCACCACATGTTCCTCTCCTCCTGGTTCGAAGCCTTCCCTACCGCGCACATCATCGGTCCCGAGGGACTCCCCGAAAAACGCGCCGAGCAGAATCGAACAAACAAAGACGTCACCATCCTCCCCTTCGGGACGATCTTCACAAAGAAAGACAAAGCCACCATAAAAATCAGCGAAGAATTCGACCGCGAATTCGACTACGAATACGTCGAAACCCACCCTAACAAAGAAATCGTCTTCAACCACCGACCGAGTCAGACCCTGATTGAAGCGGATCTCATCTTCAATCTGCCTGCCACGGAACAGTATTCTAAGACGCCCGGCAAGGATGCGACGAGTGGGTTGGCGACGAATATCTTTACAAGGCTGATGAATACGAGGGGGAGTGCGGTGTGGCAGAAGCGCTTTCTTTGGTATGTGATGGTGAAGAGGGGCGATCGCGAGGCGTTTGGGAGGAGTATGGAGAGGATTCAGGGGTGGGAGTTTAGGAATATTGTTCCGTGTCATGGGGATTGTATTGTTGGGGATGGGAAGGGGGTTTTTCAGAGGGTTATGGAGTGGCATTTGACGAAGAAGGGAGGTGCTTAGGGGGAGTAGAGTGAGGCTATGTGAGGTGGGGTGGCGTATGGTGGATTTGGGGTGTATATTGGGGTGAGTATGGGATGTGTTGATATGGGAGGGAATCTTTGTAGGGAGGGAGTTTGTTGATACCTCTTTTCTCTTATTAGCTGTACTCGTATGAATAAAAGTTTCGTCTGTCTTGTAAATTGAGTATCTCAGCCAATGACGAGGCTGGGGAATCTTTTGTGATTCTGTCGCAGGCACTCATCGGAAACTACTCATTTACCTTATGATGTTTAGCACCAGACATACTATCGTATTCTTCAACCTACTCTATCAATATATCATCAACTCAACCTCCCTTGTCCATGCTATACCCCTCCTGCCATCTTCCCATGATTTCTTCCCATGATTTTAAACATCGACACATCAACTACGTCCCACTGAAGTTCAACCAAGATATCAGATACCATGGCAAAACCCATGGATTGGAGAATACGAAACTCGTCTCGGCGATGAAGATATACCTTGAAGTTGTCGAGGCTTATGATCTATCTATCTAGGAAATTGGTCGCGCAGGAGTCAGGACTGGTAGGGGTGGGATAGTCTGTGGCGTACTAGGGAGTGTACTGAAGCCAGTTTTTGAGGAACTGGATTGCTGATTTTTTTATGTACTGTAGAATTCGAAATTTGTGTATGGGGTAGATGGGTAAATACTACAACTGTTCTTGTTATCTGAAAAAGATGTCGAACGGCGATAGCGAAAAGAGAGCAAGTCATCCCTTCACCCCCACCCAGCCCCCACCTCGCCTCGCCATCTCGCCTCGCTTAGCAAAACACGACCCCAAAAATCCCCCAAAAACAAGTCCAAAACAAGATCCCACAACAACTCCACAAAACCACCCCGTAAAAAATATTTCGAATCGGCAAAAGAGTTCGGGCCCGCCCGCCCTAAGTCTCTATTTATCCTTGTCGATACCAATTTCCAGTCGTGCTTTTCCTTCCAGTGCGGAAGGGAGCGTTCCACTTTGCCAGGTGGCCGATCTGGTGGCGCTCTCGCCGGAGCCCATTGGGTGAGTGTTGGGTGTGTTATTTGAGGGTTTGAATGGTAGGGGGTGTGTGTGGGGCAAGGAATGGGGGACAGACTTTGTGGCTACGCTGGGCTGTAGCTGAATTTACTTTATTGTGTCTACAGTACAGTACTAAAAAGTACCCAATTTCTATTCCACACCGAGCCTCAAACCCCAAATCCTGTTTTTCGAATTAGCTACGCTAGGAGAATTCAGCGTGTGTGTTTTTCATGTTTTGGCTTTAAGTACTGCTCTATTTAATCAGTATATGGTAGGGTATAGGGTGCGGTAGTGAATATACTCACTTTTGTTTTCGCTTAGGTGATGGCGCCTCGGTTGTTTTGAGGTGTTGATTCATGGCTTTGGCACAGTCACTTTAAGCTTATTTCTTCAAACATTCATTACGGCCCATTATTGCAATAACGAGCCGACAAAGATTGAGCTGGGTGTGTCACATACTCGCCCATTCACAATCATGCTAAAATCCAATATATTTATAACGCTAAACACTTGAATCGTGAAAGTTAATCTTTACCCTCTCTACAAAAGCCTTCATAAGTCTACGGGATACAAGTAACAAGAGAAAGGTTCTGGGCGCAGCACACAACAATACACAAAATCTAGAGCGCATATTCGCAATACTAAAAGACATATCAGCAAGATGTATCTCCCCACATCCATCCTCTTCCTCTTAGGAAGCGCTCAGATAGTAAGTAACCATCCTCTTATGCTCAAAAATATAGCCTCTACTAAGACCACCCCACCCAGCTCTCCGCATCTCCTCTCATCAACCCCAACGAAATCCTAGCAACCAACACCACCCTCGAGCCCCGGAGTAAAAGAGTAAGCCCGGGCTTTCTCCTCATCCTCCTAGTCGCAATAGACTAACCAAGCTGCACGCCACCTAGCTGGACTCCCTTTTCTGCTGCACAAACCCAGACGGCACAAGAAACAAAGACCACCTCCAAGATTGGATCGTCCCCGCTTCATCCGAGAACCCGCGGTTTCACAAACTCACCGAATACCTCCGGACCGGACTTCAAAGCTCACAAAAGGATTGTCATGTTGATGCGAGAACGTGTGTGCGTATCGGGTGTGATACTCCTGTTGGGATATTTCTTTGTAGTGAGGTTTGTTTTCTCTCCATCTCACATATGAATTTGGACAGAGCAAATCTGATAACTTGATTTTTTGTAGAGAGATGATACTATCTCGCCGAAATGTGATTACCTAGCCAGCTACGCGGAAGATATATTTAACCGCTGCTTTGGTGTTGCTTGTGGGCAGTTGTTTGATACGGATGGGTATAATGTTCTTGTTAGTGCGGCGGATTGTAACAAACCGCCTGTTTATGGCCTTGATAGGACGGGTGGATATGCTAGTGAGGTTCCTCAATAGGGGTTTATGGTCTTGTGGGTGGGTTTTGGAAGAGAGGTTGGATTTTATTCTTGTTATGGACTGTTATGTTCATCTGCCAGTCTAGTGTCTGAAATACTAGCATCTGGAAGTTGTTGTGAAGCAACAGAGCTTGAAAACTGAGGAGCTGGCAAGAAATACAGAACGATTCGCCTGTTTATAGTCACAGTGGGGCTGTCCCCTTTTTTGAAGTGCAAGTGAAATGGAGCGGATTCTAACTGTCACTGTTACAGTGCGAGTTGCTTCGATAGTCCAATGCCAAGTATCTCCATATAAAGGCTGCTTGAGTTTTGCTGCTGCGTCTTGTATCATAAGTCCTTTACGCCGAATAATTGTAAGAGAGGCGGGCATCATTCTATACACACCGAAGTTATAAAATAATTATCCTAAAGACCTGATACAACTAAACCAATTATACGAATAGTTTAGAACAATTGCTACTTTTTGATACTTATTGTGCTAGGTGAAATAGGACAATGAAGTTAATTGTGCCAGAGTTTTGATATGACGACTTTTGATAGCGTGTATAGAGCAATAATCGCCTGTCTTATAAACTTGTGACAAGAAATAATCATGATATAGGGAATTTCAGGGGGGTAATCATCTAATCAGCGTCACGGACACCTTTTATTTAATGGGAAGTGACTGTGTTCTGGGGCAACTTAGTAATATGACTTAACCATTCAAAGCCCTAGTATAGACTTTCCTGCATACAGTAATACTACGCATTTGAGTCGAGGGCGTTTATCTTGACCATATCTTCACGACTACTTTCATAATCTCACATAACCTAACACAAGCAGCGGAAGACAAGATATGTTCAAAACACAGGAAACGAGGATTTCCAGTACAACTACTGAATTTGCGAAGACTATGAAACTTTTGTAAGGTAAATTTAAAGAGGGCAGTAATTTCCTATGACAGAATCCTTCAGGCGAATAACTTAGCCCCTGGAAGAACACGCGTAGGTCGGCCAGCCTTTTTGAGACAATTGCGAGCTATATCCATGAGTTCAAGATCACTGCCTGTGACGCAGGAAAGAATGGCAATTAGTATGCAGTGAACCAAGCTGGGTATGTGAAGTCTTACCAGGTGAACCGAGGAGAGAAATCGCAACAGGGAGGTGTTCGGTGTTTCCTGTAACTTTTGATTTGAAAGGCACCTGCCCAACTGATATTTTCAAGGTTAGATTATGATCAAATGCAGTTTAGAGATGGAACTATTACTCGGAACGGTGAATTCTGGCGCTCCCAGAATAGGGGATACGAATAGCATTGGAACCCCAACAGGATTGAAATATCTTCTACAGCAATGTTAGTGACGCAATTGTTATGGTGGGAGTAACATACCCTAATGGCTCATCACGATATCGAGGGGTGATATTTTCGATTGGTATGAGGACAATGGCTTCTTGGCCCATCTTTTCTTCAAACCAACGTTTGTAAACTGCTAATTTTTCCACGGCCACGTCTCTCTCTTTACGAGTTATACCGGCAGATAGATTCCTGTTCATTTCATGAGCATGTGAGAGGTTTCCAAGGTGCGAATCGTAGAAGGGGGACCATACCATTGCCACCTAACTGGCGGACTAACATACGGATCCTTTGAGAATTTCTCGCGGTAATCCTCTCTGAATTTATCAAAGTGATGATAATCATCGTAGAAGAAAGAATTCCGACAAGCCTGGGAAATTTAGAGGGTATCTAATGATCTGGATTTTCTTACTTACATCTTTCATGTATTCCTCGAAACTCTCTCCGTGCGCTTCTTTGGGAGGGTCTGCATTCCAGGTATCCTTGAAAGAGAGCTTTTGGTGTTTTATGCCCAGAGAGTTCTCCAAGTCGGTTGTGAATTCGTTGATGATTCTTAACTGATCTTGGTTTGTGATGAGTGACATGTAATCTGTGGGATAGATGATGGTCGAAGGGGGCTAAGGGTTCGGTCAAAGATGTTCAATACTATTATGCTGACTTCTGTACTCACTGAGGTTTGTTTAGATGGTAGTTTGTCACCAAACCATTTACTCGCAAACTCCTTGCACGTTTCAACGTCCCGTGCATAGAAAGTGGGCGTATCAAATTGTCTATTGTTTCAATATCAGGAGCCATCAAAGATGAACATATTCGCAATACGTACCTAAAGCTCGGGATATAACCCTCGAAGGGCAGAACTCCATGAGTAGGTCTGTGTGCAAAACATCCATTCCAATGACCTGGCCGTCTTCCACTTCCACTAGCTTGTTGCAAATGTAAGTGCGAGAGATCAAGAAAGACACGGGTCAAACTTACTATCAGAGCCAATCGCAATATCGACCCATTCATAGGACGCAACAGCTACACCACTACCGCTGCTACTACCAGCCGGTGATTGATATCCATCTGCTCGAGGATTCCATGGGGCCTGGTAGTCAACGCACTCGACTGGTTCCTCTGTTGCGGCAAATGCTGCTAGCTTCGTAGTCCCCAACAGAACCGCACCCATGTCTTCGAGCATTTGAATACAGGCAGCTGTTTGTGAAGCCTCCGGGTACAACTCATAATATGCTCGGTTGCAAACAGATGTCTTGATACCCTTGACCTGAAAGATGTCTTTCACGGCGATTCTCCACCCTGAGAGCGGTTTAGCAGCAAAGCTCATCGCTATGAGCCGAGATGGAACAGCAACAGAAAGGCTTTGCGAGTTGGTACCACAGAGCAGGAGCTGTGAATATGTACTACTAATATTAATACCACGGGCTATGGTGTTCAGAGATATAGAAGAACAAACCCTTTTGTTGCTGGCACAACTGGAGTAACGAAAGCACCCTGTGAGTCATCGTAAAGCCTCCATATCGCAAACAGTTGCCCGTTCACTATAAGATGGGGACCAGCGCATTGACTCAGATCACAGGTTTCGTTATCGTTCATGTCGAGCCAGGTCGTTCCTATAGTATGAAGATAATGAGTAGCCTCTGGAGCGAACTCGACGTTGCGAGCACCTGAGAATATGATTCCGCGAAGGAATTCTTTGGAGAAGACATCATCTTCTTCCTCATATTTGGTGACGATGCTTTTGAGCCAGTCCTCCTTGATGGAATTGCAATCGTCAGGTAGAGGAATGATGGTCACGTATTGAGGCGAATCTGGTTTTTGGTTGAGGTATTTCTATGGAAGTCAGCTTCAGTATACGATGTATCCAGGAGGCCTTGCTTCTTGTAGATCTACTCTTGGAGGCTTTCTTTTAAGAAGAGAATTAGCTGACCTTAGATGTGGGCACTGCAATAAAATGCTTCCCATCCAGACCGATTCGCTTTACTGCTATTGCAGTGCCATCCTTTCCACGTATCTCTTCCATGATAGTCAACGATAGAGTGCTGGATGTTTGTCTTGGGATGTATTTGTGGCGGAGATTGTTGGTTTGACAAAGGAAAGACTTGTCTCTGGGGGATGATATTGGCCAGAAAAGCTCTACCCCGCAATTAATATCCCCTCCAATCACTGAGCCGATCAGAAGAGTGAATTTGTATGGTTATGCTGGTGCAACTTTGCCCTCGCTTATTCATGGCTCGGCCTAGTCCAGTGAAGCGTGTTTTTCTTTATATATCACGTGTATAACTGTTAGAGAGAAACACAAGATGCTGAAGTGAAGAGAAGAATTGTCTTTGTATTTGTTTATTCCTATCTTAGTAATAGGAATTGTAGAGCTCTAGGGATTCCTCTATTTTTCTATTGATTTAAGTAAGTATATCGCGCCCCTTTATTGTTCTATAAAGTTATATGAGCGATGTATTTCTCGTACCTCGGAATATCCTAAAGAGACTCTTGTACAAGTACTATGAATACACCTTTATTATATTTTAAAGTAAGTTTAAGTAAGCTACTGTAGTATAAGATCACTAGAAAGGCGCTTTAGTCTTTCAAGCAGATCTGCGAACCCAACTTTCCTTTCAAACCATGTTATAGCAGGCATCTGCTGCCAAATTCAGACCTTACATTGTCTAGTGACCACATCCAATCAATCCACAGGCAGTTAGCAATAGAAACTGCCCCTACGTACGGGACCACGAGTGCCGCCAGAATTCTTGCCTTCCAAGTCAGGTGGTACAAATAGCGTAATAAAAATACTACAAATTGCAGGACCGTGTGAACTTGAAGAGCTACTCGAGTTGTAGAAACGGCAGCAAGGGGAAGGATGAGGATAGACTGAAAGATTACACTTTTTCGGGTCATTACAAGTTGTTGGCGTGCTGGAGACTGCTAACCAGATGCAGATGGATGTGGGCGCTTTTGGGAGTCCTTTATTCAGAGTTATGCTCAAGTCCACTTGCCAAGTTTAAACCAACAGAAATTCAAGGCTAGGAATGTTATACCAACCAACCTAACCAACTGGACTTTTGTTGTCCCCACGTTTAAACCCACATTTAACCGGGAGCTAGCTAGTAAATCAACCCCCGTCGGTTTGGTCGGCTCCTCGCTTAATAAATGATCTACTCGTAAGCTTTTGGCGAGTAATTTACACCTGCCTCGAGACGTACCTTATATAGTATTACTCTTAAGTGCACGCTCTAAAAAGTATGGAAATCTCATACTGTTAATTTTTTATAAGATATGTACTCTTTACTATATAAGTTATAGATTATCTTTGCTAACGAGTACCGGGTAGTAGTAGTACTACTATAGCCTACGCGAGACTAGCTATATTTACTAAGTAAGTATTAGGGGTGGTTTACTATATACTAAGTATTTTAGTCTCTAAAAATGAATCTTCATTACTCGTATTCTGCTATAATACAAAACGAACGAATATAATTAAACAAATAGGAATACTTATAATAAAGTTAAGTTTACAAGTATAAATACGCGAGTGGTTGTATTGCCCTAGTAGCTCAAAAAAGAGCCTGCTACCTAAGTAGGAAGTATTTTTTATAAGTATTAGGTAAGGGAGAAGAGGGTCGATTTACTAAACCCCAGGGTTCGATATACTTGCTCCCTAAACGCGTTTAACCCTCACATCATATCCAGAGTGTCCACAGATCCTAGTTCGTCAAAAAGGTGGTCCAGGCTCAGACGGTAAACTATGTAGTTCCTGGTCGACAACCAAGATAGGGGGGTTTTCCCGTCCCGTACGTGGTCCAAGTACAGGAGATTAAGAATGTCCTGCATGCGATAACAAGTACCTGAGTTAGTAGAATCACCCGAAATGCAAGCTCTTTTCGATAAGCATGGAAGACATCTGTAATCCAGCAAAGCATTTGCTTTGGGAACCAACATGGATTCTATCATGAGCAAATTTCCCAAGTTGTGCCAACGGGGGTTTCAGGTATCTTAATAAATGACTGTGGGAGAAAGACGTCAAGTGTAGCGTGAAATAAATCATGTGGTATCCACAGGAGAGTTTTCAATTTGCGTAGCAGTTAAACAAACATCAATTTCACTAATCATCCTTCGCTTAACGATGAGGAGGAGAAATGCAACCAACAACGGCAACTTATTGTGGCCAGTATCAAGAACGAGAACTTGATTTGCTATAAATCAGAAGATATCAAGCCGGCATTGGCTACCTGGGATTAGTTGGCAGTGTTCAGCTACGTACTTAGGCCTCCAGCTGCAGGTGGTAGTCAAATCCATATGTCACGTGAGCTGACCTCGCCGGGCAGATTTTACCTGCTGACAGATCCTTGCGAAATGATGTGTTTGCTGCTTTTATAATATACTATCACCATATGATAGTGGATACGAGTATTGATGCGCTCTTTCTACTGAGAATGGAGTCGTTTATTTGTTACGTGAGTAGTGGTCACTTGTCGTAGAGTGCGCCCAGCTCTTGCATGTGGCCGGGGTTAGGAAGCGCATGTGAAGACGCCGAGATCCCTGCTTCATGGCTTCATGCCGAGGAGTCTACCCTACAGGAGTCCGGGGAAAACAATCCTCGTAAAGTAGCACTACAACCACACGACACCACCACAACTCTCTCACTACAAGTTCGATAACCAACATCACTGTCGCCCAGGAATTCGCATCATGAAGACTCGGGTGAATTAAGATCAATTCAACGCTCATGAAGTCCCCAAGCTGTGTTCGGTCCGCATCCGCCACCTAAAGCTTCCCCCCACACTCCGCATTCCCCAGAACTCCCCTCTCAACCTCCGAATATCTTCAATTCAAACGGTTGCCACGATGGCTGCCCAATCGAAACTGAATATTCTCCCTCCCGACCGAACCCTTACGAGCATAATCTCCCAGCTTACAACCCTGTATCTCAAGCATCGTACGAACATCTCTCGGACTGTATACTTGACCCTCTTTTTCGCCCTCATCAATCGCATACGGTCTGCGATATCAGAACAAAAAGCGGCAGCAGAGCAGCAGAAGTCGTTGCGCAAGCGGGCATCGACTACACTTGGCAATGGAGAGGCACCGAAGAGGCAGAAGGTTGAGCTGAACCGGGAATTCTTCAAGAACCTCTTCCGGCTGCTGAAAATATGTATTCCGGGATGGAGGAGCAAGGAGATGAGGTTGCTCATAACGCATAGCATATTTCTCGTGATCAGGACTTTGATTAGTTTGAAGGTGGCTGCTATGGATGGAGCGCTGGTCTCGAGTCTGGTTCGAGGCAAAGGGCGCGATTTTCTGATTGGGATTGTATGGTGGATGTTAATCGCAATACCGGCAACTTTTACAAACTCCATGGTACGCCACAAGTCTTTATACAACTTCTATCCGTCATCCGGAAATACTAAAAATATCTAGCTCTCCTATCATCAGTGCAAACTATCTCTGCAATACCGCACGAAACTCACCAATTACATACACGATAAATACCTTTCAACCATGACCTTCTACTCTCTCTCAGCCTTGGATGATCGAATAAAAAATGCGGATCAACTGATTACTGTTGATGTTTCTAAATTTGCGAATAGTCTGGCTGAATTATATGGAAATCTGGCTAAACCTACACTGGATATGCTGATTTACAACTATTCGCTATCAAAAAGTGTAGGCGGGGAAGGTAAAATTTGATGTCACTTTGTATTCGCAACCTCCAACTGACAACTCTTTGCAGGACTTTTTTTCATGTCATTGCTCGTGCAAATTTCAGCCAATGTTATGCGTGCTTTGACGCCTCCTTTTGGAAAGTATGTGGCAGATGAAGCACGGCTAGAAGGCGAGTTTCGTTTCGAGCATTCTAGAGTAATAGACTACAGTGAGGAAATTGCATTGTATCAGGGACACGAGGCAGAAAAAGACACATTAGATAAGGGTTATTTCACTCTTATCAAACATGTTAATTGTATGTTTACACAATTTCATCTCTGTGGGTGCCTTGCTGATAGCGTATCTAGATATTCTAAGGAGACGTTTTACTCACGGTATTATGGAGGTATGTCTCCCCCCTCAATTTCTCTGATATATACTTATCAAAACTAGGATTTCATTATCAAATATGTCTGGGGCGCACTAGGTCTTATTCTCTGCAGTGTACCAGTCTTCTTCAAAATCCCGGGAGCCTCGGTGGCAACGATGGGTGATAGGACCGAAAGCTTCGTCACGAATCGACGGATGTTGCTATCTAGTTCCGATGCTTTCGGACGAGTCATGTTCTCATATAAGGAGATCACTGAACTAGCAGGTTATACGTCACGAGTAGCGACTCTACTCGATGTGATGGATGACATCAAAGCTGGAAGATTCCAAAAGACTTTGGTTCAAGATGATGAATCAGGCGAGCAGCTGGAACTCATGAAGGGACGCGGTACTGTTATTGAGAGTGAAGATATAGAATTTGTTGATGTGTAAGTGGATTGGTTCAGAGAGGGGATTTGACTAACTTCTGTAGGCCAATTGTCACGCCGGGTGGAAGTATCCTTGTAAAATCTCTTTCTTTCTCTATGAAACGTGGAGACCACGTTTTGGTTGTCGGACCTAATGGTTGCGGGAAATCCTCATTGTTCCGAATCTTAGGTGGTCTCTGGCCAGTTTATGGAGGAACGGTGCGAAAGCCATCTCTATCCCAAGTCTTCTATGTGCCCCAACGACCATATCTCAGTTCGGGCTCTCTTCGTCAGCAGATTATTTACCCAGACTCTCTGAGGACGATGCGAGCCAAGGGGATCACAGACGCGGATCTACTCGAAATTCTTAGAATACTCGACCTTGACCATCTCGTAAATTCGTTTCCTGAAGGCTGGGATGCCGAAGCAGAATGGCGAGATGTTCTTTCAGGCGGTCTCCAACAACGAGTAGCTATGGCTCGGCTCTTTTATAACCGCCCAAAGTATGCAATTCTTGATGAATGCACATCCAGTGTTACGCTTGAGATGGAAAAGGTCATGTATGACCACGCGAAAGCGCTCAATATCACACTCATGACAGTCAGTCATCGACGCAGTTTGTGGAAATATCATAGCATGATATTACAATTCGATGGGCAAGGAAAATATATCTTTACCAAGTTGGATGCCGATAAAAGGCTGAAGTTGGAAGATGAGAAGGAAGAATTGGAGCTTCAGCTAAGACAAGTTCCGGAGATTGAGAGAAGAATTGCGGAACTGACAGCCGCGTGATCTTTTGCAAACTTGCATAGACTATCAAAATATAATTGTTCAAAATTGTGCGTCTGAGAACCCAACCTGTGCCCCCCACTCTCAATCTCCCAACATGAATTCCAACATCCTCAATAATTGCTTGCCGCCTCTCAAGTTTCACAAAATAATGCATTCCCCACAATCCTTCTCCAAGCGCTGCGGCCCCTGTTCGCGACAAATCAGACGCCGTCGTTTAAAAAAGTGGCTCCATGAAAGGGGAGGGGTAGAGTTACAGCGACCACGATATCTGACCTTGCAAGGCGCAGCGATGTTGGTGATCATCTCGGGAACCAACATGAATGTTGGAATCTCTTTCTGCTCAAACATTCTGAGGGTCGGGGGTCCTTATAAGGAAAGATTTCTTGTTTGAATAATCAGTTACTCTACGTTGTTTTATTTGTTAAGTTCTTTTCGGAACTTCATCCATTCCTATTCGTTGATTCTTTTCTTTCAACTGAGATATATTCATTTCTATTTGGGAGCAGGAAGTTCAAAATTAGAATACTTCATTCGTCAAAGCAACAATTCGTATCGTTCTCACAACCAGATATATTGCTTCAAAGATCACAAAAATGTATTACTCAACATTACATCTTCTCCTCGCCACCCTCGCCGCAAAGACCCAAGCCTACCCAACAAAACACGAAGCCCTATTCTACATCCCAGACCTCCCATCCATCCAAAAACTCTACCAACCTTCCTCACCACCCGAGAACATCTCTCCGTTCACCCCCTCAACCCAACAACCACTGGTTCTAAACCCTACACCAGAAACCCAACTCCCAACCCACCCCTCCGGCAAAATCCACATGCTCCCAACAACGCCCCAAACACCCAACCCACAACCCCTCACCCTAACCTTCACCACCTCACAAAAAACCTGTCCCCCCCTCGCATCCATATACACCCCCCTCCTCGAAGAACTCTCCTCCAACCTCCTCGCCGACTATCCCACCGGCATCCAGTCCGTGCCAGACCTCCCACTTTCCTCGCTGGGAACGACGGTCACGGTTTCGGAAAGTATCAAGTTGGAGGGGGGCTTCTATGCTAGTTTTTACTTGACTGTTTCTGGAGGGATTGTAGGGGTAGAGTGGGAGAGGGTTGTGAGGTTGTTGACTAGGACGGCGGAGGGGATTGGGTTGCAGAGGGGGGCGGGGGTGATGAGTGTTTTTGCGAAAATTGGGGAGGTGGAGGTTAGTGGTACGTGGGGGTTTTATCGGGTTGTTGGGGGAGTTGTGAGGGAGTGTTGGGAGGGGGAGGAAGTGATTGGGTTGAGGGTTTTGGGGGAGGTTGATGGTGAGGGGAGGAAGGAGGATTTGTAGGGTGGTTTACTTCTCTCTGTCTCGCGCTCTCACGCTGCTATAGAACAATGGAACCTGTAGATAAGAAAAGCATAGCTGAATGTTAAGAGACTTCAGGTTGTCAAACTCAAAGCACGAAATATGTAAGAAAGTTAGATTGATATGACTATTAATACAAATTAAGGAAAATCATGAAGTGCATTTCTCAAATGTCTCCTGGTATATTTTGTAAATGTATCCTAAACCAATCATTGAAGAGACCACTCGCTCGCTAAAGAATCAAGAAAACATAGGCGTGAAAGTTTTGGGGAAAAAAGATAATACAGTGAATGAAAAATAAAACATGGCCTTCCAGTCAGTTCTCTGTAGAACCATTTTAGTATAGTATACCTCACAACACCCTTCAAGTCCCCACACAACTCACCCCTTCATCCCCCCAATCTCTCCCTCTCCCTCTTATCCACCCTCCTCCTCCCACTCCACCCATCCAAAACCCCACAAATCCTCGGAACCCCCCAAACACCCACCAAAAATAACACAGGAACAACACCACTCAAGCCCAACCCCGTCGCTATACTGGGACTAACCCCCTTCTCCCAGTCCGAGAAGTAATCCACGCAATAACTCACCAGGAGGAGACACCCGAAGAACAGCCAGATAAAGATTTTGAGTCGATTTTGGTGGTAGATGATTGATGTCGTGAGGTTGGTCAGGAAGATGAGAGAGGTGGTGAAGAGGGAGAGGATGAATGAGGGGGTGGAGATGGGGTTGTGTCCTGCGTGGGGGAGGGAGGAGATTTTGAGGTTGGTGTTTTGGGAGCTTTCGTGGGATAGGGTGGAGGGGATGAGCCAGTAGGTTAGGAGGTAGTAGAGGAGGAATAGGAGGGGTGTGAATGCAGGCGAAGTTCGGAGGGACGATGTTGATTGAGAGGCGAGTCGAAGGATGGAGGGGAGTGTGAGGTTGAGAAATGTGGCGAGGATTGGAAGAATGGGGAGTAGGAAAAGGAATAGAGCGAATGAGAAGTGGTAGGGCTGTGATGGGTGGCCGCCGGCTGATTCTGGAAGTGCTTTGGTGGTATTGGTGGGTGTTGTATTTGCTGGTGTTTGTGCTGGGACTAAAGATGTGGTGGTTTCGACAGAAGAGGGGGTTGTTGTAGTGACTTGACGGGCTACTACTGTTGTTGCTGGTAAAGGTGAGAAGGATGAAGCTGGTAGAATGGATTGTGCAGTGGCCAATATCGGTGTTGAACCTGGGTTGTTGTGACCAAAGATGTGTGATGGCGATGTCACATTCATGCTGAATATGCCCTATGTCTTGTTAGATTATCTCAGTCTTATGAGCTACGACTTCAGGGGGAACTTACAATCAATAAAGAGACTGGCACCCAAACAATCACGATCCAAGTCAACGTCGAGACCTGACGGCATTGAAGCAGCATCCGACGTTCTTTCATCAATACACTCTCTGACCGAATCTTCTCTCTCAAATGTTCTTCCAATTGCTCGATCAGAAACTTCATATCCTCCCTCTTCTCTTTCAAAAACTCTTCTTCGATCGTTGTTGCCGTATTACCCTGATTCCGAGTCTTCCCCTTCTGCTTTACAACAGCTGCTAAATCCCGAGCAATCCCATACGCATGACTAAGTCCCATCAGTGCCGATTCTCGACAAGAATCAAGATGAGAGAGGTAGTTGACGATATTCGCTGACGGGGAATGGCGCGAGAGAAAAGACAAGTGATGGATTTCGTCACTTGCTTCCTTGAGGAACGTTGCCGTATCTCGGACAATAATTTCCAATATTATGAAAATAGGTAAAAGAGAGTATCCCATACTTTGAGGTGCCGATTGAAGAAGAAGCATAAAGGGCCAGAGTTCAGGATCGTCAGCTTTGCGTGTTCGCAAGAAATGCTTTATTTCATCTAATAGTAGTGGCTCTTCGGTAGTAGGGGAATCATTATTGTACAGCTTGTTGTTGATCGTCATCATAACCCTTCGAGGTCCGGGAATAGATCTATCGTCTTGATAAAAGATTTCCGCATATGAGCAGCTAGGTGGGGTTGCATATTCTTCTCGAGAAAAAGTCGAGAAACCGCTTTCATACTTTGGGGCAGAACGCTGCCAAGTGAAACTGAACGAAGCCGTTGATCTATCGAAAATACGATAACATTGAGCAAGCTGTGTTTTTGATGCCACCGAAGCCTCCTGTCGTCCACGAGAAGGCAATTCTATTGCAAGTCGGGCCGCTCGTGGTTTCTTGAAACTCGATTTCTCCACTGTTGTAACTGCAGTGTCTGGGTGAGAAGTTTCAGCTGTAACAAACTTTGAGATCCTAGGAATATTGAACGTTTTGCATTTACAATCGACAAAAGTGTGTGATAGGAATTGGTGCCGAAATTCGGGCAATGAGATATGTTCCACTTTCAATAGCTCTTCGGGACACTCAATGCTCCTAAACGCGCATTCAGACAGACCTCCCCATGCATGCTCCAATTCAATGCCAATGGCTACTGCTGGAAATTTTAGAATGCCATCAAGTCGCCCTACCATAGATGAAAAAAGACGCACTGGAGGCGAGAGTACTTGTTCAGGGAGCGGCGATGTGTTAATGATGCTAGATACAATGTTAGCAAAACCCACATTAAGACATCTTGGGAACTGACCAAAGCTGTAAGTACGAAGACGGCGACAATTTGATATTCTGTCTTAGAGCTGATCTAATTCTTACTAAACAAGTTGCAAAAGTGTCGTTTTTCGAAAAACGGAACCCGGTACTTGGCCTCGAACCGAAGTCTTGATACCAGAAGAGTCTTTCTGATAATTCAATATTCGATTTCGTTTCTAGATGGGCGAAATTGTATTCTATATTTTTGACTCCTCTCTTCAGCCGTCCCCCAGAACGGGGAGGCAACCCCTTTGATGGATTTTGCCTTCCTGCCTCCAAATCATTTCTTGTCGGGTTTTGTGATATGTAGTTTTGCTGTGGTTCTCGGACTTGACTTTTGAAACTCGAAAGCATTGGATTGCTGAAAGGTATAGAGGCGAAAAAAAGATATGTTCAACATAGATTACAATAGAATTGAACAAATTTCAAAGGGAAGACAGAATGCTACGAAAATACCGTCATAGCGACCATCATAGGAGGCAAACCTTCAGAAAGGCATCAGGAGGGGGCTTTGCCAAAGAAAAGGCAGCCGCGTCTGCGCCAGTTCAAGTGTCACACAAGTGGCAATGCAAAAGTTTGGTATGCTGAGTACGTTTTACCGCGGAGGATTCTAAATGTGCATCAAGAAATCCCTCCATAAGGCATTTTTGCAAAAATACCTCCCAAAAGTTCAGAAGGATGACAGAGGATGTCCTATTATCAACCAGACTAAGCGCTGGGCGCTGGCTAATTTGGGGGATGAGGTGCATTGGGGGTCGTAAAAAAAGAGTTCTGTAGACCCCAAAATAAGACTGTGTGCGTCGTGAGACCACCGGCGATAAGGGGTGCGAGGCGACGGTAAGCGAGGAGCCTTGGCGCACGTGTTGTAATACCTGTCTGTTTGCTGCAGAAAACATGAGGTATAGTCATGACGAATGCCCCCATACCGGACCTGAACGAATAAGTTCCGATGTTACATCTGCAATGGTGCTTGTCGGGCTTGGGAAGATTCAGTAGTTTCAGACAGCCTATCGTGTCGTCATTTGCAATTTTCTGTAAACACTGCGCCTCTCATGACCGTGTGATCACATTCCCTCAGTGTCTCCTCGTTTGTCACTCAGGAACAGACCAATCCGGCGTTTCATCCCTATTCAGTTTTTATCCCCCATCTCTGCTCACCTACTTTCTGCACTGGGTGGTACCTTCAAACTCTTGAAAATTATGAAGCTATCTGTTGTGGGTAGGAATATTGATGGCGGTGATGAAAACCAGTTAGTAGTTGTGCGTCTCACTGCTTGAACCCCACCTGTCAGCAGTCTTATATTTGCCGAGAGAGAAAATCCAACACCGAGTAGAAGACCAGGGGCTCATAACCGTGCATGATGACAGAATTCTGCATGAGAAGACGGTCCTGATTGAAGGTACTAGAAAGTTGTTCTGTGTACCTGTAAGTGTGAGTACATCGCTTTCTATAGATGAGAAAAGCGTCAGTAGACAACAACTTATAGTTGCTCCCAAAACCGACGCTTTTGGGTTCTTCCAATATCTTTCGTGAGCACTGATACTTGGTTTAGAATTTAGAACAATGAGGGTTAAACCCTCCCTTGTCTTCAAACGATATAGAAACTTCGGTTTTGATTGCCCCTGTCTTCCTCATCTCACCCTCACGATCTTAAATATTGGTTCAGATCATAAACTCTTGGCGCCGCTCGCCAATGCTTTTTTATATAGCGCCACGTAACAACTTCTTCAGCGGAAAAGTCCTGCGGGCTGCAATATTTAAGTTGGACAAGAAACCGATACGGCAATCCTAGGTAGGGCGCATATTTCCATAGACACTAAGAATCTCGGTCTTCAAGAGGGTACAAATTGTACAATACACTGGTAATATGTCGTACCCGCGAGGACGAGTCCTATAGTAAACACCTGCCAGTCAAGAATTAGCACCCCTCCCCAAAGTGGTGCACGGTCAGACCGAAAGCGTGAAATGAAAAGGGAGATATAGAGCGGAACAAATTTAAAAAAGCTTTGCAAAAATGAAAACCTCAAAAAGAGAACCCTTCTCATTTCCGTCCAAAAAAAGGGGGGTGGGGAGAGCCAGCTTGCGGTACATAAAAACAAGGAGCTGGCTCATGCAGATTGGATGGAAGAACCAACACGAGTTACAAAACCAACATTGCAACCAAAAAAAAAAGAGACAGGCCCAATGCATACACCAGCAGCCCCCAAAAGTATAAATCAACGTACTTCGATTGACAGTCATCAGTGTTATTCCGAGTAGGTCCTATCCACAAACAATACTGGAATACGACTTCCTGCTCGATCCAATCTCTAATCCAAATACTGACCAACCGGCAGTTCAGTGATTCTCTCGACCCATTGACCGGGCGTCTTTCTCCCAACGCGGCATTTGGCAATCACGACCTTTCTTCGTAAATCTATCGACATAGATTGACCCCAGGCGCGACTCTCATCAGGAATAAATCCAATCACATCCATGCCTTCTTCTTCAATTGTCATAATCCAATTTGCGAGACTACCCATAACAAGCGAATCCATCATCATTTCTCTTCGGTGGGAGGATAGAAGAAGGGAGATGGCTTGCCGACGAAGGCTACCATCGCGGCACTTGGTGGCAGCCACAAACAAGGGGCCGACCACGCGACACTCAAACGAGAGTATCTGTTTAACTAAAGATACAACCATCAGTATTAACACTATCGACCTTTAGGCTTAGAGAGCATACTAGAGTTTTGATGGAATCTTGCTTCGTAATCCAGAACCTCTCGACAGGTATTGACCATATACTGAAAGTGTGGTTGTAACACATCTACAGCTGTCTCTGTCAAGTTCAGAGTCAGTGTTAGCAGAACTACCAAGGTTGCAACGCCGAGCTTTAATGAAGATGGCTTTCGCAATGGATGGCAGCTTTGATTATCTGGTTCTCTCCCTACGAAAAGGCTTAGGGCAGAGAGAAATAAGTGTAGTTGACGAATGAGATGGTCGCGTAAAGCTATTGTAAACTGCGGAATTGCTTCCCAGGAAGTACCAGGCAGCGTGAGGGAGTTGCGATACCAAAACATGTAACCCTCTTCACAGAAAAAGGTATAATATCGCTTTGCCTCTTGCAAGTCTCTGAATATTAAAGGAACTGAAAAGTCTGAGGTCTGCGAGTCCATGATTACCATCGATCTATCCTCATCTGCAGGACCCATGATTGCTAGGGCTTGCAAATCAGAATGAAAAAACATTCGCATGATAACTTCGTTGAGACCCTCCTCACGGCCACCCAAGACTGAAAGGTTTGTTGTGTATTGTCCTTCTCGGGTTTCTTTAAAGAAAAGCTTACGAGCATACCGGAGATGCTGCATTGCAAACCCACCGTTTCCGATAAAGGGTTCCAACCTAACGAGTACAAGACACGAAAGAATGATGCTGAAGGTGTCGTTTTGGTTCTGGTTGGAAATTGCCTCCCGAAGACAGCGGATCGCTTTCTCATGCTGTAGTAGAGCGAATTGTCTCGGGCCATCTTCAGCAGAATCGTTGCTAATGAAATAAGTGTCATCTGGGGACTTTTGTGCACTCGTGATTAGAGCTCCCAAAGCTACGAGAGCATGCCGGATACAGTGATTCGATTTGCTCTCTGCAACAGCCGCGCTTTTCCAAAGGTAGCAGCTTTCGAGCAAGAGACTAATGGGATTTTCGTCGACAAAGGCTTGGAAGTATTGAAATTCTTGATGCTCGAGTTGAACTGATGCTTGAGGCTGGTAACTCGGACTTCTTGCCAGCCTTACCAAGCTTGGAGATCTAGATCGAGGCTCAATAGACCGGGCGGAGCTGGTTGATTTTACAGATCTATTGGAGGAAGACCGAGGGAGCAACGGAGTGAGTGTAGCATTGTTGCTGCTGCTACCGCTTGGGACTGAGATGGAAGAAGTTTCTGTGTCCTGGTATCCGTCACAGGTCCATCCAGACTTTGCACATCGAACACAGCCTATATTTGCCGTGTGAGTTTTATTTTGAAGTTTTTGGGGATATAAATAAAAGTTGCAGGGCTTACCAGGCCTCTCCTCTCCGCATTTGAGTCTCCGGATTCTAAGCGGGGAGGTGTATTAGCGTGAGTAGTTAAAACATCAGGTAACCTAGCTAACGGGCATACGTACTTGCAAGTAATACATCCTTTCTTGCTTCGGGGAGTTGACGCCCGCCTTTTGGGAACTTTGACGGTGGTATCAGACATTGCAGGAAAGGAAAAATGGAGATTTTGATTAGGATGTCTCATTCAGAATTCTTGATCTTGATGTTTGAGTGAAAACAAAGAGAGCGAAAATCTGGATATATTGAATCGATATATAAAAGGTGAGCTGGCTGAGGTGAACATGTATATCTATCTCTCAGCCAAGAATATGGGCCTGTCAAGCCACTTTCACAACGGCGGCAAGGGCCCCAGGAAGGTAATTCTGTGCAGGAATAACAGGTGGGCATGCAGGGTGGGCGGGTTGCTCTCCACACCCAGTCATCGACATAAATCAAGCAAGAGGCGCTATTTATCCCCTTGCCATTCCCGCTATTCTGCGTCGATCTTTGGAACCCTAAAAAATCACAGAGTACTCACTGCCGGATAGTTTGGGACTGTACCTCTATTGAGAAGAAAGAACTTGTAGGAACCTGACCGCTCGTCTGAAGGATACAGGTTGGGGCACTGGGAAACGGATTTAATCATGATACCCCCAGTTGCTTGACCGCAACGAGACCAACAAAAGATCCATGAGCCTCGAGCCTCAGATAACATATTCAGCCCCCCGTCATCAATGTTGATTGGAAGAGTGAAATAAAGACGTATGAATAAGAGGAATGGTACTAGAATAAAAGGAGGAGCCAAGGAGGCGAAGGCAAACTTCACGAGGGCAGATCGAGCTCGGACTAATTCGAAGTATCAATCTGCCCCCCGTGCCCCCCTATATTCGATAGGTTCGGGGCATAGGTGTTGCTAGCTCCTACCAACCCTTGTGTAGACGACATGATATGAAAGTAGATTCGTCTTACATCCCGATTAGGTGGCGGATGTGTAGATGACAGCATAAGGTATGGAGGCACGCATCAGTACCCAGATAGGGCTGGGCTCATATAGGTGTCAGCACTTAGTGGGCTCCTTATGGTGAGCTTAAAGACTTTCCGATCTCCAATGAGGGGTTTCCAATGAGGCGGAGATAGTGTCTCCTCCATGCCTAGCAAGGCCTTCTTCCGTCGAGGTACCACATTGGACAAAACACGATCAGAGTCAGCAAGATGACAGCCGCCCCTCCAAGGACTTGGAATGACTGCCGAAAGCGACAGAATCTCACTCCCTGGACCAATGCGTAACCACCATATGCATTCTTGCATTGCGCGATGTCGATTGCTCCGGGAGGAAAGTGGAACGTTCCATTAATTTTGAAATGCTGGCGGCGAAGGTATCGTACCGAATACCGTGCGGAATATGGAGCCATGTCTATGTATACTCGACATCCATACGTGCTTGCTGAAAGGTTGGTCAATGACTTGTTGGTAAGATTGCGATGATCAGGAAATACAAAATATGGTGTAAGTAGCCTGTGAGGTGGCCGGGGAGCTTGTTAGAGGGAAGCAGGGAATTGGAAGGGGATCAAATTGGAAATTGAGGCTTATCACGTGATATTTCTCAGAACCGATGTGTAGCCGGAGGGGGAGGCTAGGTGCCCCGCTAAAATTTAACGTAAGGATTATCCCCACCATGCCCCTCCACGAAGGCAGACTCACAACCTTTTTCTATCTACCCCCAGCACAAAGGTTAGATTTGCAGTCGCCAGAGACGAGTTCGACACTATGGCAGAAAATATCTACGATGAAATCGAGATAGAGGATATGACCTTCGACCCGGTCATAGGAATTTACCACTACCCGTGCCCATGTGGCGACCGCTTTGAGATTGCTCTCGATGACCTTCGCGACAACGAAGATATTGCAGTATGCCCTAGCTGCAGCTTGATGATTCGGGTTATCTACGAAGTGGTATGTCAGGACATACAGCGGTGATTTGCTGGCGACTGACTTAACGTTCTTTAGGATGAGCTACCAAAACCAGAGGAACAGAAGACTGCAGAGGCAACGCCTGCCCCCGCAGCCACTCAAGTCACAGCATGATCAAGAATCATAATGCCTGGCAATAGAGGGATATCACACATACCACGTTGGAAAGACTTAGGCGCTATGCCTTAAGTCTTTAAAGACACCCCGGCTTCTCTTTACGAGATAGGGGATATGAATGGGCGTTGGGGGTTGAGCCACCAGGCTCTGTTGGCCTCAATAGAAGTGGATGATAAGGACAAAGCTAATTGCGGAAGGAGCTGCAGGAGAAGCATGTGGGCACATTTTCTTGGTACGAGTCCAGGACCCAGGACCCTTTCATACGAAGACCCTGCACTAGCTCGTGGAATCCACATGGTTCCCGTCATTTCATCCTTCCCTAAGGAGGACTCTCAACAAATGTTAAACCAAGCATAAGTGGGTTGGAGCACAAGCTACAGAGGACGCTGAGGCTGAACTAAACAACTTATGAATACTCGCATGAGGCACAGCAGTTCGCAGCTATTGAAGCGAGATTTTACGTCAGATATCTCGTATGTACTTGACCGTCATCACGGCTGAAATCCTTCTGCCCTGAAATATTTGGAGGGGACTGGGCTCGAGCCATTGAGCTGATCAGGAAGGCAATCACACGTGGAGCATGAGAACTGCAATTTCAAGATTGTTTGTATCCCAAACCAATAACAATCACATTATCGTACCCCATCATTTAAATATCACTCAAAGATTGTGACAGCATTATTGTGTGTCGTATTGCCCTTGCATTCAGAATTTGAACTCCATACCCCATTCCATTCCCAAACACCAGCATCATCTTACATGAAATACCACAAACAGAAAAGTGAGGAGAGAAAGATCCATGTCACCTATCAAAACAGCCACGGCCGCATCATCAAGAAAAGTCGTCTTCACGCATATCCACACCCACTTCCGTCTCTAAAAGATCATTCAAGGAGGATCCATCACGTAAGTATATCCATTGGCCCGTACCAGTGTCTTCTTTGGAATCCTGTCCTTCGCCTGTCACAACGTAATCGTATCGCTTTGGGCCAGAAATGGGAGACGAGAACCAGATTTGTTTGTTTGGAGGTTGCTTGTTGATAACATATGTCCTACCTCCTGGCATATTTATTGTGAGAACCCCTGCCTATACCACATAAGTGCCCGTTAGCATACATCCTTTAACAAGCCAGATTCTGCCTACGCTATACTCCACATCAATTCCCTCTGTCTCCTCTGCCATCACTTCTAGTCTCTCAACAAGGTCATCCAGGTATTCGTTGCTCAATTGGTTATATTCCTCGACAGTCAAGTCCACTGGTGCTGAGGCTATGGTCTGGGGTTCAGCTTCTTTGGGTTGGGGATATTCACTTTCTGGCGACAGACCTTTGGACAATGGGGCAGTAGTTGAGAAGGCCTTGATTGAAGTTGGCAACCCTTGGAAACTCTTTTTCGCTGGAGCACCTGCAATGCAAAATTGACGAGCAATGGAGATTCTTCCCATGACGGAGATGGATCCTAGTTGCGGTCCAACCTGGCGGGCCATGCGACCTGCGGTTCGCGTGATCGCGGAACACGACATGACTGAGGAACTCTGGAGTGGCTTGAGGTGCAGGTAAGTTTGAAAGAACAGTGGTATTTGACCTGAGATGGTCGATCGCTGTCGTCTTTGCCAATGGGTTTGTACAAGAGATGCACGAAAGTTCTTGACTGAGCTTGCTCTGGTTGAATTGGCTTGGGCGGGTGGATAAGGTTGGAGCTACCCCACACTTTGAGGTCCCCTGCATTGTATGTGACACACGGCAGAACTGCGGGAACATTCAGCAACGCTTCACACTTACATGCGATTGCCTGCAGTGGATGCTGCCTTCAGCCTTACCAAACCATAACATCAACCTCCACCCAACTTTGGAAGTCTGAATAGCTTCATCTTACATCTGCTCTCACGGAGGCCTTGTGTAGAACGACCAACATGATCAACGCCGTTCTCGTCTTCAATAATGCTGGTCAACCTCGTTTAACCAAATTCTACACCCAGCTGGTAGGTTTCCCTCATTGGCCCACCATAATAGCATATACTCTAACGCAGAACTCCAGGAAACTTCAGTTCAGCAAAGATTGATTTCCGAAATCTTCACCCTAGTCTCTAATCGTCCTGCTGGGTCTTGCAACTTCCTGCCTCTCCCTCCTCTGCTTGCCAGCTCCGGCACTTCCCACACCTCTTCCACCACCCACAATGACACACCGTCGCTCGTAACCTATCGACATTACGCTACCCTCTACTTCATTATCATTTCTACCTCTACCGAATCCCCGCTTGCGCTCATCGATCTCATACAAGTATACGTTGAAGCTCTAGATCGCCTCTTCGAGAATGTCTGCGAACTAGACCTTATTTTCAATTTTGAGACGCTACATACAACGCTGAGCGAGATGGTGGTAGGTGGTGTGGTGATAGAGACACAATTGGAACGTGTGGTTGAGGGAGTTAGGGCTCAGGGCAAGGTTGCAAAGAGGCCTGTGAACGAAGGGAGGAGTGGTAGTGGCTTGGGCATGGGTATGGGGGGCAACTTTGCATGGGCAGGCAGATGAGGGAAGAAATCGTGGAAGAACCGCAAAGTTCATCATGCTAGTTTTTGTGGCTGGAGAATTTCCGTTACAGTTTAAGAGATTCTCATGATAAGGATTCCCACGGTGTTGGGGTAGTGAGTGGGTTTGGAAATTGGAAACATAACGGCTGGCACGGAGTTCTAACTTTGGGGTGGGGTGCCATCCGAGTTTACGATATCATCGGTTAAGGTGCCTCGATGCTGATGCCATAGTCGCACTGGGACTTTCTAATGGAGTATCGGTAAACGCCATTGGGTTTGGCAAGTTTAGACGCTGCGTGGACCAGATTACCAGTAACAAAAATTGGAACATGGGGTCGTGGGCAGGAAACAGGGCACCGATATACTCAGCACCCGTATGCATACGTTACTTAAGATCGGTGGCGATTTGGGGAAGCCTTAGCTACGCCACTTTCACAAGAACGCCTTTTCTTCTACAAGTTTCTGATCAATCATTACGAAGCATTCATCAATCGGATTCCGCAGCAAAGTCGGTGAAGTCAGCTACTGGATATTTTGGTAATGTGCTACACCCAAGTACACACCACGACATTGCGAGGGGATATCTTTGGTTATCAGACAATAAGAAATGAATTCTCGGTGATGCCTCGTATTAGAAAAGATGGTCGTAAGGATTACTCTATGATAAACTCGCTTGGTTAGCGAGTCGAAAGAATGGAAGACTTCTAGAACACTATTATAAAACACGTCCAGTAAGCTGTGATCGCGGCCACGCTCAAAATAACGTATGAGATCTTGGCAGTTGAACCCTTGGTCGTTACCGAGCGTCATTGGGTTGATCAAAAGTACTTTAGTAAAATAAATTCATCCTGGCCCGGTAATGAAATTGGAATTGAGATAGTAAGCATTTACTCTTCTTCCAATCGTACTTGCCCTGTGGTTTACAAATAAGCCGCCAGATATGGGGTTTAAAAGCTGTCGTTGAACTTTTTGTCACGCTTGCTAGGCACTGATTAGAAGTATGGCATATACGCGGGATGGAAATACTGTAAGGGAAGCTCAAGGATTCTTGGAAACTAGACTCGATCCAAGGTTTCGGCTTAGAACGTCTTCATTAGATCTGTTATACCAAGTAAGGCATCAAGGATAGATTTTATCAAAAAGGGGCATTTAAAATCATTCTCTAATTTCCAGTGGGGGTATCTTTGACGTCCCTAAGGTCCAACCGTGAGAAATTATAAAGTAGGCATAAGATAGGGCTAGGCTGACTTGACTGTATCATGCTTATACACTCTACCGATTTACGTGAAGGCGTATTCGTTTACTTGATTTGATGAACTGCTCAGGAGGTACCTCCCCTTTCTCATCACCGATATCTTCACGTGGCAGTATATCAAGATTCGTGCTATGGGAATAAGTGGAGTGTTGTCGGATGCCCAGGTGAAGTTTGATGAGTAGAATGGATGTAAGCCAAGATCGTATTAATTTTGTTTCCTGGACGTAGGTTTAGTTTTTCAGTCTGTCTAAATGCCTGAGCTGTCTAATGATCAAATTCAACGACGGCGACTAAGTGCGGCGCAGTCTAATTCTTCATCATGAGGTCTCCGGACGATGGATAAAAAGTCTCCGGAAAGTCTCCTTTTGATTCATCTGGCCCAAATTGATTCCCTGTATCCTACAAAAACAACAACAAGGATAATTCAGTGGGGCAAGTAGGCAGCATAGTATCGATATCTGTCAAGCAGGTTGTGCTTGAACTTCGAATATCTAATGAAAATACCATCGAGGAAGCAAACCCCCCAAAAGCCAGGGCATACACTAAGATTCTTCTCTACCTAGTCACGAACTTCCAAAGGGATCGGTAGAGAAATAGGAAGGCGCCTTGGACATCTTTTTGTTACAGATCTGTGCCATCATGCCTTCCTCATCTGTTCACTTTGCAAGGAGAACCGTGGACGCTACAGGTGAGAGTACATTAGGCAACAGGGTTTGAAGAATCATATTCTCTTTCTGAAATCAGAGCTTGATGGAGGCTGGAAGCCACTTATCTCAATTTCAATAAGGCTTGTGGCTCATGTTTTTCCATCCATCTTTCGGTATCGCACCAATGAAGGCAGTGTAAAATTTCCGTATACGAGTAGAAGTAATAGCCATGTACAACATTGTCGAGGTACACCAGGCTCCAATTTATACTTTTAAAGAGCAATAAAAAGTTTATATCAATCTGCCATGTCTATAGACTAAAGAATTTCTCAGCTTACTACTAGCCACATTATCACAATATCTGTCAACAACCCTTTTGATAGCAAAACTCAAAAGTTGGAACCTTTAACTGCCCTCCCGAGAAAACCCTCGTCGGCCCATCCGCAACTCTCTAGTAATATAATGGTAAGAGAAGACTTGTCCTCGAGTTGTCGCTAAACATCTACGTGGGCCCCAGCGATCTGACTAATATCCACCCAAGTATGGCCGATCAGGTGGCAACGTGGCGTTTTGAGATCAGAGATGGTCAGATCTACGAAACCCTGACAGGTATCTGGGTGCATGATTTACAAGTATCTTACTCATGGCGAGTGAACGTTGCGTCCATGTTATAGAACTAACACTAGAATATAAACGCCTAGGTTGTTATATCTCTACTTGTAGCGCAGCGCCTGAAGGGTACTATTGGGCCGCAGAAAAATATACATCCCAGGAAAGAGCTAGTAGAATGATACATCTGAATGGAATAGTTTTGTAAGCATTACTGACGAGTTTTTGAGTTATCATGTTATGAAAAAACTTCCCTTCACATCTCTCGCTTATTATTAAGCGAGTGAAGACAAGGCTGAGGTTTGAAACAAAAGTTGTGGCCTCAATTCCCTCATATATTGTTTAAAACTTCTTTGGGGCGTAAGTACTAAGTAGGCTTATTATGAAGGAGATACTGAGACATACCATAAGTGTTTATAAAGCAGGAACAAAAGGTAAAAGAAATGTTTTGACTCTTTCTCTTACCACGCTGGCAGCGCCAGCCTATGCACCTATGAGGAGTCCACTTCGGTTCTCAAACAGGTACTGCTTTAAAGATATCATTTTATATCCACATCTTGATTTTTCTATCAATAGGCAGCGTCTTTACTATGGATCCATACTCTTTGATGTTGCCAAGGCACAAAGTTCCATCCTGAGCTAAAACGTAGGTCCTGAACTATCGACCCTGGCCGGCTGATTCTAATAGAAGAACGACTGCAGGTCCATATCTAATAAGGTGACGGATTCCAGATCAAAGTTGGACTCGATCCTCGGCATATTGAAAAGAATTCATGGCTATATATCTCTACTCTCAATTCGCGACATCGTGGTATGCAGATCCTAATTCGATCTCAACGACCGGGGTCGAGTCACCCACGTATTATACTCATGTTACGTACAGATGAAGGAACATCGCATGTAGACCTCCCAATATTCGCCATCAAAACATGGAAACCTGCCACCATAACACCCACCACACGTGTCGCGCCCCTTTTGAGTGCGAAATGAATTACTGGATTGTGTTTCCACGACGATCTTCCTATTGGGAAAATACTTGGCACTTCGGGTTTTCAGCATAGATTTTCAGGTCGCCAAAGTAGTGTGGCCATGGGGAATAACTGAGATGCAGTGATTGGGTCCTGGGGTACTCACATTTTGCAAGCTGCCTGCTTTCATTCAATAAACGGGAATCGAGATACCACTTCTGGTTGTCTTCAATCCAAAAAAGAATGAGATATGAACCAAGACTCCATTAAACACAATGTAAATGGAACACATCTGCAGCCCACGTGAAGAACTGGAGCTCCCATATCAAACCATGGGCCGTACAACTATAGAGTACAATCTCCTGTGGGATGGAGGCAATAGAATACAGACTCAATTTCCGGGCCTAGCAACGGGAGAAGAGTCGTCTGGTCCTTCGGGTCGTCGACGTACATCTTCCCGCGACCATATAGAGTCAACCAATCCAAAGAACCATTTTCGCACCTTTAGTGTATCAGTAGACGACTAGAAAAGAGGGGCCTAGGTCATTGATATCGTACCCCATAGAACGGTGGCTTTGATGGATTGACACTGGTCGCATCATTCCAATCTAAGAAAAGTACTCCGTATATTGTGACAACTGTATTATTGAAACCGTCAACATGCGCTCCTTCACCAGAATTCCTTCTCCTAGGCAAACTCACAAACAATTGATCCAAATTGTACCAACTTGACAGCCTTCGTCCACCTCGGTCGTGCCCACTTTAGCTTCGTTCTCCTCTTGAACTTGCGCTCAAGTCTAAACTGGTGTTTAGGGTGGATGTTTGAAAAGTCGGGAGGCCATGTATGTTTCGCCTTGTGAGGATTCGTGTAGATATATGGGGCCGTTTTCCGCACAGTAGCTTGTGCTGTCCTGCGAACTATTGTTGGCAACATGTTGTTGTTGTTGAGCGTTAAAGCTCTGGAACTGAAGCTGTAAGGTTGACCTCAAAGGTTGTCGGTGCCTCAGGATGCGAAAGTTGCTCATCCACATCCACAGCAACCCTGCCGCCAATCAACCCCACCAAATAAATTTCGGCGTTGACTCAGTAGGAGATGAACCGATAACTACCTACAACACCAACACAAGAATTACAGCAAGTTATCTTAATTCTTCTGGTCGCTCTTGAAGTAATCGCAATCATGGCCACCGCAGTTGAGGCAACTGCCAAAGCCTTGGAGACAGCAACCATCTCCAAAACCAAGGAGTTGAAGGGTGCAAGTACCCCGCTATCCCCACCAACGACCCCATACTGACTGAGTGTTTTGTAGACAGAAAAAAGAGACACCCTCATTGCGATTGAGAAAAAGTACCAAACAAAATGGCAGGAAGATGGTGTATTCGAACCCAATGCGCCAACCACCAGCGAGGTGCCCCTCGATTCCATTACCGCCGCCGACTTGCGCAAGCAAACCCCCAAGTTCTTTGGTACAATGGCATATCCATACATGAACGGAACTTTACATGCAGGCCACAGTTTCACGGCGAGTAAAATCGAGTTCGGTACTGGTTTTGCGCGAATGCAGGGAAAGAGAAGTTTGTTTCCCTTAGGCTTCCATTGCACTGGTATGCCCATCAAGGCATGTGCAGACAAACTTATAAACGAAATCAAATTATTTGGTCAAGAATTCGAGCGATATTCAGACGATGAAGTTGTGGAGGAGAAGAAACCTGCAGCAGAAGCACCAGCCGCCAACGAAGATGTCTCGAAATTCAAAGCAAAGAAAGGAAAGGCGGCGTCCAAGGTAGTCAAGATGAAGTACCAATTTCAGATCATGAAAGCCTTAGGAATACCTACCTCGGAGATCTATCGATTTTCAGACCCACAGTATTGGTTGGAATATTTCCCTCCTCTATGCAAGCGGGATCTTACCAACTTCGGAGCACGAATTGACTGGCGAAGATCTTTTGTTACGACAGACGCAAACCCATATTATGATGCATTTGTAAGATGGCAGATGAACCGTTTGAAGGAGTTGCAGAAAATCAAGTTTGGAAAGCGATACACAATTTACTCGCCAAAGGACGGACAGCCTTGTATGGACCACGATCGTAGCGAGGGAGAGGGTGTTGGCCCACAGGACTACACAGCTCTAAAATTAAAAGTCAAGGAGTGGGCACCGGAAGCTGGAGAGGCCATCAAAGGCAAGGTTTCTGAGGGGTCTGATGTATTTTTCGTTCCTGCGACTCTTCGACCAGAAACCATGTATGGACAAGTCTGTTGTTTTGTGGGACCAACGATCAAATATGGCGTTTTCAAGGTTTCTGAGAAGGAATATTTTGTGATTACTGATCGAGCAGCTCGAAACATGGCTTATCAAGGCATCTTCCCTGAAAATGGCGTTTTTGAGAAGGTTGCGGAGTTGGTTGGTTCGTCTTGCGTTGGTACTCTTGTCAACGCTCCTCTTTCCGTTCATAAAGAAGTTAGAATCCTTCCAATGGAGTCGGTTCTTCCAACAAAAGGCACAGGAGTCGTTACTTCGGTTCCATCTGATAGTCCAGATGATTTTGCTACGGTTACAGAACTTGCAAAGAAGGCTGATTATTATGGTATCAAGAAGGAATGGGTAGATTTGGAGATTATTCCAATCATCGAGACACCATCTTATGGTAAACTCACCGCACCTTTCCTGGTCAAAAAGATGAAGATCTCTTCGCCAAAAGACACCAAGCAGCTCGAGGAAGCCAAAGCTCTTGCTTACAAAGAAGGCCACTTCCAAGGTATCATGGTTCATGGTGAGTTTACCGGGGACAAAGTGGAGGATGCCAAACCAAAGGTTCGCCAACAGCTTATTGATGCTGGTGATGGATTCGCGTATTCCGAGCCAGAGAAGAAAGTCATCAGCAGATCAGGAGATGACTGCTGCGTCGCGTTAATGAACCAGTGGTACATTGACTATGGAGAAGAGAGTTGGAAGCAAGTTGCCTTAAAACATGTAGACAACAAGGATGGAGAGGGTTTGAACACCTACACCGCCGAGACGAAGAATGGTTATGAAGGTGTTCTGAACTGGCTCAACCAATGGGCTTGTGCTAGAACCTACGGTCTTGGATCTAAGCTCCCCTGGGACCCTCAATTTTTGGTTGAGAGTTTGAGTGACAGCACGATCTATATGGCTTACTACACAATTGCACATTTCCTCCACAAAGACATTTTTGGCAAGACACCCGGTCCGGCAGGTATTGGTCCAGAAAAGATGACTGACGAAGTTTGGGACTATGTCTTTGCTCGTCGGGAATTGGGCGACGAGGTCTTGAATTCTGGGATTTCAAAAGAATGGCTTGCCTCAATGCGAAGAGAATTCGAGTATTGGTATCCATTGGACCTTCGAGTTTCAGGAAAGGATCTCATCCCCAACCATCTTACTTTCTTCCTCTACATCCACCTTGCCATTTTCACGCCTGAGTACTGGCCAAAGGGTGTTCGTGCCAATGGACATTTGCTTTTGAACGGAGAGAAGATGAGTAAGTCGACCGGAAACTTCATGACTTTGGACGACATGGTCAAGAAATACGGCGCAGACGCAAGCAGAATCGCTTTAGCAGATGCTGGAGATGGAGTTGCCGATGCCAATTTTGAAGAAGATGTTGCTGACAACAACGTTCTCCGTCTCTTTACTCTTCGCGAATGGATTGAAGAGCAAGTCAAAGAACAAGATAGCCTTCGCACAGGCCCTAAGAATGACTTCTTAGATGCCCTCTTCGAGAATGAAATGAATACACTTGTCGACGAAGCTCGGGGTCATTATGAAGAAACCAACTACAAACTCGCCCTTCAATCTGCACTTTATAACTTTACTTCAGCTCGTGACTTCTACCGTGAAGCTTCTGCTGCAGCTGGCCTCAAGATGCACAAGGACCTTGTCTTCAAGTACATCGAACTTCAAGCCCTCCTACTTACCGTTATCGCCCCTCATTGGTCGGAGTACATCTGGCTCGAGGTCCTCAACAAACCATCCACCATCCAAAACGCCCTTTATCCAGTGGTACCAGCACCCGTTGCAGGCTTGTCAGCAGCAAGAGTCTACGTTCGTGTCACATCCTCAAATATCACATCTGCTGAGGCAGCTTCACAAAAGAAGAAGGCCAAGGGCAAGGATATTGGCTACGATCTCACCAAACCCAAGAAACTCACAATTTTCGCTGCTGCAAAATTCCCAGCTTGGCAAGAGAAATATATCGATTTGGTCCGAGAGGCGTGGGACCCAACGACTAAATCCGTCAATGACAAGGAGCTCAATGGAAAGATTTCAAAGATGGGAGAGATGAAGAAAGCTATGCCTTTCGTTCAAGGTCTCAAGAAGCGTCTTGTAGGCGGCGAGTCACCGGAGAACGTCTTTGAACGAAAACTTGCTTTTGACGAGATTTCCACCTTGAAGAATATGATTCCTGGTCTCAAGAAGGCAGCGGGTCTCAAGGAGGTTGATATTGTTAGTGTAGGAGAGGGGGGTAAGAATGGGAAGGTTGTCGGTGGTGATGGAGAGGGTAAGGATGCCGAGGCTTTACCGCCAAATGCTGAGGCCGCTGTTCCTGGGGTTCCAACATTCCATTTTGAGAACGTGGAGTAGGTGAAAAGTTGAATGGAACAAAAAGATATGTAGTCGATGTCCTTATTAGATGATCCTTTATGAATGAAAGAGCTATGTTTTGCACCATGATTTTATTGGGCTTAATCACGTTACTTGAAGTAATTGAAAGTCTACAGATCTCTGTATCGGTATCGGCAGCTTGTCTTGTACATCAAACAACCCAACCCAATTGCCAATCTCGAGGCCAGTAATCTCGCTACTGTTCATGTGAACACATACGAAAACTTTCGTTAGAATATTATAATACTCCTACCCAAACTTTGGGCATCGAATTTATATATTCCCCTTTCCAATCGTCTCTTCACTAACCCCATTTCTCCGTTCTTCGCTCTAAATCTGAAAGTTCTACAAACGTCACTAATAGACGCAATACCACAGAAGAATGTACATGAGACGACCTACCTACTCTCATCCTCACTAGACAGAATAGATTGAAACTAGCTTCCGATCCCCCTTTCTTTTCGCTGTCGATTGTTTTCCCATGTCACATTTTCAGGTAAGTTATGATTAAAATACAGAGACAACCTGGATTTTTGATCCGGTACAATAATATACTGAACGAAAGGAGGGGAAGGAATGTTCACAGGCATTATAATAGATATGAAATGGGAAAGAAAAAGGAGCGTTTAGCATCTTATTGTTTGTGTTGCTTGTACTATGACTCCTAGGTAGCACTAGTAGTAATCCATCTCGTCCATTTCCCGGAGTTTTCCTCGTACTCGTACCAAATCCACCCCACACCACATTCCACACCCTTCCTCTCCTCTCCTCCCCAAAACTCCCCGTCTTCTTTCCTCTTCCCTCCCTCTCTCACTCCCCCCAAAAACGAAAAAAAAGCCAAAAAGAAATCAGCAAGGTAAATTGCGAGGTATTGAACCACACCCGATTTGAACGGATAACCTTCCGCTCTGGAGGCGGACGCGCTGCCGTTGCGCCAGCAGTCCCTTTTCGCTTTCGTGAAGAGGTGATTGGATATTAACCTCGTTTTTATTAGTGACTATATCGTTGAGAAGAATGTGGGTTTTAGTGTGGGTTTAGTGGGTGTGTCAGGTGCTATGTGGGGTGGCGTGTTTGGTTAGGTAATAATGATGCCCGGGGATGGGGTCTGGAACTTTTGATATTTGAAAAGGAAGTGGTGACAGCCGTATATACTGGACTGGACTGGAAATCAATCGTGGAATGAGGTAAGGAGAGTGTGTGTAAGTGTAAGACTTGTAAGTTGGCATATGCTTTAATTGAACAGGTGGAAAGTATTCGCGACCTCTCTTCTTGTTCTCGTCATCGTGGCTCGGAGTCGGTAAGATGGAACGAGAAGGGGCGCTTGCTGCAGTCTCAACTGCAGTCTCGTCGAGCAAAAGAATAAGGTCCAAAAGAAAGAACGTTCGGAAGTCCCCAAATATGGACCAAGCAAGAACCATTCATGAGGCAGGAATGACCATGATGTCTGATGATACTATCGCGTAATCGAGACCTCTGAGGAATGGGACTTTTAGGATCCACGAACTGTTCTAATTGAAAATGGAAATGAAAATATATAGATATAGATAAGAGTGATCGATGGAATGGTGAAAGCTTAGATTAGTGATTGAAAGTATTCGTCGGATCATCAAAGTCTATATCTCGAAAAGGGGGACAGAGCACGAGCAGTGAAAAGATGAAATAGTCAGTGGCATGATTCTATGTATACGGAACTGAGCTATCAACTATTCTATTATTCGCCATCAAAACTACGGGCGCAAGCATTATTGAGAGAAGAATAAAACCGATTTCCTACCGTGGAGAGCCCCACGAAGGGGGCTGTTGATGAACTATGAAAATAAGAGACCTGAAGACAATTTGTTAGCAATGATTCAATCAATCAAATGCATGATAATAAGAAATTGTATAAATTGTGATCATACAGCAGTTGGTACTTTGTGAGTCCTCATTGCGGAAGCTCCGAACAGGTCTGTGAATAAGGGTTCGAATCATATCACAGGATATTGAGAAAATAAAAGATTGCTCAAACTTACTTGATCGAGAGTCGACCTGTACCACAATATGTGGTCAGGTCTATTCCACCCTCGGTTTCTTCCTGATGAACGAGTCCATTGTCCTTTGGCTCGAATCATGCTTCAAACTCCCAATGCCGCCTCGAGTCTTTTTGAGACCTTGAAGGTGATCCTGATTGTTGATTGCCATTACAGAGAGTGACAAACTAGCAAAGAAAGCCCTTGAAGTAGGAGAGGACACTGTAGAAACTAAAGTAGGTTGAGTTGGAGTTGGAGTTGGAGGTGAAGAAGCAGACACAGCAGTCGGTGCAACTTGCAATCCTTCTGTCACATTATCCTCTACTATTGATTGAGGTTCTTCTGATTCTGTAGAGACGGGTTTGCGCTTAACTTGGAGGTCCAAGACCCCAGTATTCGACCATCGACCTAGACGTTGAAGACCTGATCCTCGATCCTCGAATAGTGCGTTAGGAGCAACAACAACATCAGAAGAGTGGAAACGATTCAGCAGACATCGCCATAGATGACTGAGGATGATTCCATGTGCCACTACTACCACTGTACGTTCTGGAGTAGCCTCTGCAATTAAGCCAGCAAGATGAAGATCAATGAAGCTTTCCATCCGTGCTTGCATTGCTGGTTTTGACTCGACGTCCTTGAATCCAGGGATGTCGCGGACTTCAGAGTTCGCATTCTGATTCATCCGGAGATCAGAGTATGGCCTGCCCTCGTAGTATCCAAAATCTTGCTCGCGCAATATTGCAAGCTGGGTTGTCTTCGGTGGAGGTACTTGGACCGCGCGAATTGCTTCAGCTGTGACGACTGCACGCTGCAAATCTGACGAGAAGATATGGGAAACCTTTACGCCAGTTGCAACTAAATGTGCTCCGAGTCGTTTAGCTTGAAGGACGCCATGGTTCGTAAGGGCAGAATCTCTTACGCCAGCACTGCCATGGTTAGCACCAGCTAGGAGTGGCGGGGTCGCGCGAGGGCGATTGAGTAAACATACTAGAGAGCTGCAACGTTGTCAACGGTCTCGCCGTGTCTGATGAAGAGGAGCCTCATCCCGCCGCAGAGGGAGAGAATGTTGAGGTTGTTCAGCTGGCGATCATGCTTGAAGATTGGTTAGAGAAGGTTCAAAATTCAAAGCTCGAGGAAAGCTTTTGAAGGCACTGCAAATCTTTTAGCGCATTTTAGCGTATCTTGGCTGGCGTGTGATTGGTCAACAATCCCAGACAGAAGTGGTGACTTGAGGAAATCCCCGAGGAATACCCTTTTGGGCATCTGTGGCTTCGAGACTATCAATTTGGTGAATCCATGCATCCCTCGATCTTATTTTCGTCCCATCTTCTTAGGAAAGACAACGACACTCAGGGCATGCGTCAATCATCTCAACAAGATGGGGCTCATGAACCTCTTCTCCGTCTCATATCTCCTTCCTATGAATCGTAACGAATATGCCGAAGGTCCTCTCACCCACCTCTTCTTCCGCGTATTAACGCTTCTCCTCTACGTTTTGTATCTCCGTCTTTTGCAGCGCCGGCTCTTTCGAAATGAGGATCCTGTTGAAGATCTCGTATACATGCTATTCACTATATATTTCATGTTTTACTCCATGGAGTTTGGCTATGACTTTTGCTGGAATATGGATGAGGCTATTTTATCCATCATACTTACAGTGAGAGGTTGGCTCCAAGTGCTCTGATTTAAGCGAAGGCTTTGCGTAACTTCAATCGTTCATATCCATTGTTTGCCTTGATCTCATACATTGATAACTTTTGGCTGTCTTTCAGTTGTTTTAGGTTCACTACCCTTTTCAGTTGACCTTGCCACTTTTTGCCTATAATTGATTCACTGGATGAGCCATCTAAATCAACACCTCCGTCACTCTCTTCAGCCAGCTCCTCGCGATAAAATTCTGACAGTTATACAACATCCTGTCAAAGTTGAAGCCCACCGACAGACCAACCACTGATAGACCTTGAGAAGCTGAGAGAAGTCCAAGGAAGCATTGGTTAGTGTCTTTTCAACCGCACAATTGTGCCTGGGCTTTCATTACCATTTCTCCTTGGAACTCAACATAGCTTCACCTTCAAGTTTGGAATCGGCTTCATGGTGGCCGACCTCAGCTTCCCTCCGCCCAACACATCTCTTTCATCCTCTGCCACAACATCACAACAATTCTATATTTCATTCAAAATACTCTTACAGAAGCTTTCATAGGCTTGTATCCTCTATCACAACAACATATCAAGTTTACATTGCTCTGAGGGGACCTCTAAGGTTTTTCGCTTTGCTTGGATCCTCCATGAAATACACATAGCCAGCTTGCATCACCTATAATAGGCATCAACGAACACTTGCCTTGATTTCTCCCATCTCATCATGCCCTCCTTTGGGGCGGAGTTCCTTCAAAATGCGTTGGCAGAACGGAGAGCCGAACGGGAAGGATTATCAGCAAATGCTCAGATTCGGGAGCTTGCCATTCAGTTCAACTCACGACGAAGAGTGGCCACAACCAGCATTGGCATGACAAGTACATGGCTTGATCAGGATACAAGTGGAACTTATAATCCAAGAGGAGGCCGCCTAACACCACCTGCTCCCAAAACCAAGAAGCCCCGAGTCGAGCGAAGTACCAACGACGGTGACAATGCTGCACAGCAAGTCAAGAGAATTCCTGTCGGCTACAGTTATCTAATGTCATTCAAATTCGCTGGAGATACTGGGAAGGAGTATTTGAAGACAATCACACCAGGCCCATACGAACCAAAGCCTGAGTCCGGTAGTGATGGTGGTGAGTTCTCGGATCTTTTGGATGATAACGACGCCCCCCTTCCTCGCCGAAAACTCAAGCGACGCCGTGGACTGGCTAATGCTCCAATGCAAAGGTATGTGTACCCCATGAAGCTCCCAGTCTTTTGCTGACCTTAAATAGAAGCGATGGCAGAAAAATCGAGGACTTGACAGAAGGACACCCACAGATTCGAGGTTGCAAGTCTTGTTTTCTTCGTAGTGACGATTCCTGCTCTCTCATCGATCATCCACTAGATTACCCTTGTGCAGCTTGCGAAGATGCTGGTAGTGATTGCGAGCTTATCGTTCCACCGAAACTTAAAAAGGCTTGTCAGAATTGCCAACATGAGAAGATTAAGTGCTCCTACACTTTGAACGGGTAAATGATATTCCCTCTTTTTGAGTTCGGAGTCATGCTAATAAACTTTAGTGGAAAGGGAGTTACAAAGTGTGACAATTGCGACGAGGATGAAGTACCTTGTATTGCTGGACCATTAGATGAAGATTCGAAATACGGTCGAAGATTCGCCAACATCAAATCGCCATCTCCTCCGCCTGATCCATACCCACGAATGTATGTCCCTTGCCAGGAATGTCGGACAAACAAAAAAAGGTGCTCATTGAAGAACAAAACGGACAAAGGGCCATGCGGTCGCTGCAAGAAACTAGGCAAAGAATGCGAGTTCATCGAGTGCCCTCCAGAAATGAGATTAAGGGCGGAAAGAGAGGCTGAAGCCAAAAAGGCAGCAGAGAAAGCGCAGAAGAAGAAGGCAAAGCAGGCAGCTAAGGACGCAAAGAGGAAGAGGACCAAGAAAGGGGATACCGCAGTTGGAAAGCCTTCAAGTAGTAGTAAGTCTCCCCTGCGCATACTTCAAACGATTTATCCCTTCCAAATCGTCTCTGATATCTTAATATATTTCTTACCATCTCAATAGGCAATCCAATCTTGCCTCTACCGCGATCTGTCGGATTGCAAAAGGGCAAAGGTTTGATGATTGAGACATCGGGCACTGGAAAACGAGCTAGGGAAAAGGCCTTCCGACTTCCTACATCGCCACGTCTCTCAGCTACCACTGACGGCATTCATCATAAAATTATCTCTACCGCATTTGCCCATCCTATCAAATTCAATCACGAGCCTCCCAAGGATGGCAGTGACCCATGTCTATTCTGCAAGTCTCCCTACTTCGGCTTATGGGGTTATGGTGTCAACGAGGTTGAAGTCGTTCCGTACGGAGGTTCTAAGGGTAACATCGAAGTTTCCGGAGGCCACGTAGCTGAACAAGGTACCAATTCCAAGATGTGCTCCTCTTGCACATATTATCGAGTCCGAATCACAACATGTCTCACCCACAAGATTGTCCCCATCGAAAACTACGACCAACGATCCTTTAGCGCGGAAGAACTCGAAAAATCCCTCAAAGCCATGAACGCCGGTAACTCCAAGGAAGAAGGAAGTCTAGCCATGAACACAAAATGGTGCTCCATCTGTACCTCGGTCGCTGAATACCAATGCTCCGCACCTCACCGATTCTCCTCCAAATCCTTTGCCAAAAATCCCGCCGCTAAATTGGCCGACACTGCGGACCCGGACTTCATCGGTTGTGGTCTTTATCTTTGTGGTAAGTGCCATAATACGTTGGATTCCATTGAGCGAAGCAAGTCGTCGACTGAGCAGCGTAAAATCGTGGATATTTTGCTTAAGGTGAGGAAGGATCAGTTGTATAAGTATCCTGGGGATGAGATTCGGGCGGATAGCGAGTTTCTGTTGGAGAAGGGTGTTATGATGACGACGTTGATGGCTGTGAAGAAGGAAGCGTGAAGGGAGGGGTGAACGAGATGCCGAAGGAGAATGCTGGTGGGATGCAAGCGAAGACTTCAGGTTTCATGGGAAAGGAAATGCCAATGGATGAAGCTAGTGGTGTGCAAGCGAAGACGTCAAGTTTCATGGGGAAGGAAAGTTCAAAGGAGAATGTCGGTGGTATGCAAGCGAAGGCATCGGGTTTCATGGGGAAGGAATTGCCAGAGAAAGCTGGTGGTATGCGAATGGATTTTCCAAAGGCTACAACAGCGAAGGAAATGTCAAAGGATACGCCTATTCAGCGATAATCTTTTTCATTTTTAGTACCTGGGAGGGGTGAAGGATCGGAGGGTGCAGCAAAGGTGGAAGTGGAGAAATTGGGACGGTGAAATTTCTGGGTGGAAAGATGATGTGCCATATGCAACGAAAGTTCTTGGGGGTTTTGTTGGGGGACAGAGAGATATCTGGTGAAAAATCATTATCTTCATACCGCCTGGTAATCAATTTCCCGTTGGCGGCTTTTCATGGGGCAAATTGAGGATAGAACATGGAGACTGAAGTAGCTATAATATTAACTCATCCAAATAAGCGCAATGAAGGTTGCTCTCTTTGCTTAAAACTGTTTGTGAGGTACCATTCCTGAGTTATCAACCTGTAGCAAAGAGAGGGAGTTTGCTCCGTTAGACTGTTTCCTATTGGTGTTCTGCATCCACAAAGCGAATTGTAAATCAAGTCAATCAACCAACACCTATACTCGCTGGTATCTTGTCGCCTGTAAATAAATACCATCGCCAGCGAGCACATGTTCCCACCTATCATAAACTCACAACAACAATTGTCGCGCAGGAAGGAAGATGGCGGAACATGCAACTTCGTTGAAGCTCTTAAAGGACAACCTTTTGTTGAGAATGGTCTAAGAAGAACGACCCAAATATGGTGATTGTTACCACCATATCTACAAATTTCCAACCTGTGAATTCAATTTCCACCCAAATTATTGTACTGTCGAAACTTCGCCTACTGTCAATTACTTCTCATTCTCTCAACAACTTAAAATATCCTCAAGAAAAAGTCTTGTTTAACTTAAGCTGAACCTTGAGCAGCAAGGGTATTGAGAAGGAGTGGGATTTCATAATAGGCGAGAACGTTTCGTAAAGCTAGGTAGAGTGAATGGGTATCGAATACAACGCGTTGTCTTGCAAGACGATGTGATGGGAAATCGAAAACGAGATCTGTAATAAATAGGTTAGGAGACGGGATGAATGAATATTCAACATCGTGATTTTAAAGGAGGTACATGGCAAAGGTATATAATGGGAGTTGGAATAGTAGGAATAGTACTGTACATACTGATTCATTACACCACAAGGAACTTTGAAAATAGAGTAACAGGCTATCCTGTCTATCATTTTACTCCTTTACAAGTAACACTCTCCGATCCCTTTTACTAGGTCTCGTAATAGAGGCGAGCATTACTCTATACACACCCAAGTTATAAAACTAGTATCCTAAAGTCCTCGCACAATGAAATCAATTATATTATACAATTAGTTTAGAACAATTCCTACTTTTCAATTCTTATTGTGATAGGTGAAATAGGACAATTAAGTTACTTGTACCGGAGTTTTAGTATAATGACTTTTGATAGCGTGGACTTGTATAGAGCAATGCTCACCTCTCTTACAAATTCAAAACAAGTATCGAGTAACAACAAAAAATCCAAAGATCTTTCAAAACCACACAGAACCCTATCAAAAACGTACCTGCTTAACACGTTCTCGACACTCTCGGAGAGTCTCGAGAGGGTCAATACATAGACGCATAACACGAACTGCCTTAACGGTACCAAATAACCCATTTGTAAGGATCTACCTAATACAACATGAAGATCTACCAATCTCAGTCTCTGGGAAAACCTTTGGAGCTAGGAAGAGAAAGATATAGTGCCGTCTATCCCTAACACATGAACTGTACATGTAGACAACGAGCTTTACGAGCAGTTCAATCTCCTCGAAGAGGCTAAAGAGACTCTGTAATACCGCCTTCAGTCTTCTACTGAATTGAAGACTTGTTACGAGAGCCTGGAATCAACACATACGGGCTTTCTATGATCGGCGAGAGTTGAAATACAAGGAGCTTTTATTGTCGAGGATTTACTTGTTGTCGATTAGTCCTTCAACTTGCAGATATGGATGAGGGTTTTCCTCAAAAAACTAAGAGCTGACCCTTTTGTTTTACAATTTAATTCTACTTCTCTGTATTATGGAGGAGGAAAGTGTCTGTTGGTATAACTTGGTGGGATAATAAGACCAAGTAGGTAATTCCATTTGAGGTACGAAACAGTAGCAAAAGTGACGACAACGAGTACAAAAAGTAGTAGTAGTATATGATTGATTGTGTGTTTGCTACGTAGAATCCGGGCGTATATATAGCCTGAAATATCGCGTGAATAAACCACATGAATATATCGTAACAGTGTCATACTAGAGAAATCCATCAGAGATCTGGCCCAACCTTTCACAATGAGTTTGCCCAGTCTGTTGATGTTTCAACGACATGACTGAAGCGATTGCTTATTCCGGGGCCTTGATATAGAAGACATTTTGGAAGTCTGAGTAGAGTCTTTGTGAGCATGAAAAGAGAGTGTTCTATCATGTGAAAGAAGGAGCTGTGGCTTACTCTCTAGCCTTATTAGCCTTTATTTTTTTTGGATTCTGTGTTCTTCACAAATATTTTAGCATGCGGAGATGTGGAGAAGTACTGTGGTAAACTGCATTTAGTTCCACCTCCAAGTGGATCTGCCTTTATTTGATATATGTCATTCAGTAATATATATGTAAGCAGCCATGAGAAGTAAGACAAAGACTTGACCTCAAAATACTCAACTTCCCTAGGATTTCGTTTAAACCCTCGTTATTTTAATGAAACTACGGTTCTCCCATACGACCGACATATTATCCAACAAACAACGTATCTGAAGCATCAATTTTACTTATCCCCTAACAAGCAGCAAGAAACCACGTATTAGATCACCTACTTACTAATAACATCTCCTCATTCCAAACTCATAAAAAAGCCAGAAGAGTAAACACACCACCCATCAACCAACATACCAAAATACCAAGCGTTCATTCAACCAACCAACACCTGAATCATACTCTTCCACTCCTTTCCTATCCCCCGCCTCAGCATATCTCGCTAAGAACGCTCCACCGTTCGTAAATAGATCAACTGTCAAGTGTGAAAAATAAATGATAGCCAGCCATTACTATATATATAGAAGAACATTTCCAAGTTACCAACCACTAACGAAATCAGCGACAATACTGACATCACAGCCCGCTGGCATGAGTCTAATCCGTATACCAACTTACCATAAGAACTCTACTCTTCTCTTTCAAATCCCCCCACTTCCACACCTACCTCTCATTCCTAAGCGAACGATGTAGCCTAAAACATTGTACGAAGATTAGAATTCGACAATAACAGTGAATTCGGCGGTAAACATTCTATTCCCTTCTTTCCTTGAGTAGGGAGTTAGTCTATATATCTACCTAATATTAAAACCTGTTGTAATCTCGGTATATATAAGCACCCCCTTCTCTAACTCACCCTCAACAATCTTTTCATTTAGCAAGTATTTGATCAATTTCTGCGCTTGCACGATATCAAAGAATGATATTGTCTAATTGAGTTGAACTTATATTAAATATTTATCTGGACTCTGGGGTTGCTTAATATTTAGTTTATAGAGTATAGTAGTTTGTAGTCTATATAATAGTACAGTAGGTCCTTTTAGTCGTACTACTCGAGTACGGGATATTTGTTAGGGAGGTTTGTTTGGCGAAGAATAGGGTTGGTGATAGATATTTTATAAAACTTGGGATAAAGCAGTGAGTGAAATTTATTTTTATAATACCGGATATGCATTATTTCATATCTTCCATTATCTTCCTTCTTCAACTAAACCATATAGTGCATTCCTATCTAATAGTATCTATCCATTCCCAAATCCCCTTCAAAGCTTAACAAAAATTCAGTATTTCATTACCTAACAGTGAAATATACTCAAAACACGATTCCCAATCCACGATATAACCAAGACCTCAACATTTCCATCCCAAGAAGTTACTTATAAACACAAATCATCATCACACCAATAGACAAACTAGGTTTCTTAACTATCTACACTTAAACACAACCTACCAGCCTAGCACAGCATATTACAACAAGTTCAACAACAATTCTTCCATAATACATTCATCCCTCAAAAGTCTTCAATTCAGAGCTAGCGCTCAACACCTTATCAAGCCCCTCCATCAGACGCCGCGTACCAAAGTGACCGAACAAGTCTCTTCCCAGGACCCTAGTCAAGGTAGAGGAATGGAATAGAGAGTAGGGTTTAGAGTGTAGTATTCAGAAACCTCACCATTGGATAGTAACTTAGTATACAATATTACTGTCTTCTCAGAGGGTACACACCTCTACTAGACTCCTCCTCCTCCTATCAATTCCCGAAAGAACGAACGGCGACTCGAATCTCAAATCCAAATCCAAATCCAAACAACAAAAACGAAACCAACAGCATCCCAAACTGATGTTCCAATCCTTCCAACACCTCCCCCTCTCCCCCCACCATATCACACAACTCTATCCAGCGTCACCCAGATTATCTTCTCTCTCGCTCTACCCTCTCTCACTCTACCCCCTCTCTCATTCACAGGGCCATAAATAACATAAATAACATCCATTTCTCCACTTCTCCATTTCTTCAGATCCATCAGTAAGGTTCTCACCCCCCCTCCCCATCCCATTCATTCCCTTTAGTAATTTAACCCCCCAGTATGTTAACTCCTAACTATATCAGCCCGACGGACCTGGCCTCAAACATTCGCGTTGAAAAGCTGCTTGCTACTCATAAAAAAAATCAATTCGACTCTAGGTACTATGTAGTATATCTTATTAACAATAACAAAAACTCGGAATCAGACAAAACCACAAAGGATAAAACACAAAAAAGACGAAAGATAAAACACAAAAGCTCAAGGACCGAGGACCGAAGGAAGCATATTTAGATACAGTATCTTACCCTATCCTTATTCCAATCTGTTGATGTCTTGGGACTTTCTAGGATTATTTCTATTGTATGCTGTGTCAGTAGCCAAATTAGAGGGCTGTGAAGGGGATTTTGGTGTTTTGGTAGGTATTGGTAGGAGGAGTATGTTTGTGTGAAATCGACAGGGAGTCTTTGGAGAACTGTCGATTTTAGGCAGGTCTAGTAGGTATCGTTGTGAAGATGGAATTTGAGTATGAAGATGATGGCTTACTCGTTCTAGATTATGGCGTGCACGAGAGGCAAAGTCCAGGGCAATGGCTGAGAAGAATCGAGCCAAGTAAGATGGACGCAATCAGTATGGGAGCACATGTTTACGTTCAAGGTACGGTCACGGCATTCAAATCGCATCACTTTAGGATATGAGAAAGAATATTTTTATTTGATTCATTTTACTATTTAAACTATAAAATATGTTCCTGTCTTCAAAGCAAACAATGTTAGCTTTTGCTCCATGCAAATTAAAAAAATGCAAATTGAGAGAAATGAAGAAGCTTGATCAGACATCCAAGGAAGATATAACCGTCACCGGCCACGGTTTAGGTTCTAAGTAATTTGGGCCTCGAGTGAAAACTGCGAATGTGGTATGTGTTTCATCATAAAAGCTGGGAGGGAAGAAACAGAGGAAAATTTCGACTGACCATTTAATGGATCACTGTATGCCAAGTGTGTTATTGTTCAATTCGAGGGATAGCAAAGAGCCTGTCGACGCGCGATATTCGTCTGTGGAAAGAATGCGCGAGGCATCTAAAGGATGCGTGGCATGAGCACGACTTTGCCCTACCTCAAGCACGTTGCTCTAGCATGGGGTACGAGGGTGAAGACGCGACCTAAAAAAATCTTTGCAAGTCAGCCAATGCGCGAAAACAAATGCATCGAAACTCGAGCTGCCTTGGATGGTTCTCAGACAAAAGTACTGGCAAGTAACAGGCAGACCACGAATGGAATACCCGGACATCAGAAACTTCATCATGGACGATTAAGTAGGAGAAAGAAGTTGTGTCGAGTTGTCATCATTGAAAATATGGCGCGCGAGGAAGAGGACGCTAGGAGATTGAATACATACCATCTATATTTGGATGAAGCTATGAAGCTGCTTCAAAGCTATTCTGGGCCTTGGGGAGGCATGTGGTGGTGATCGCGAAAGGATGTCGAGGATGGTTGGGGGAGAGCTATAGAAAGATGCGACGAAGTATTTTTGTAGAACAAAATTTATCGCGGGGCCAGATCTAACCTTGTTTTGTGCTAGCGTGTTTCGAGTATCACGTGCTACTTCACATGATGATGAAACTAAGGTTTGATTGGTGGATCTGGCCATGGAAAGCGACAAAGCAGCAAGCACCAAGAAGCACTGCTACTCAGGCACCAAGGGCAGTCTTGAAAGTCTGAATCCAACATCTGTATGAGATGAATGTAATGGTGGAAACCAAAGTTGGGCACATGAACTTTCAATTTTTTTTCTATTTACGTCATCTTCAATTTCTCTTCATCTATCATTATCACGCTTATTTGTAAGATAGGGATACCTAGATAGGTACTTGTAGATATAGAAGTAAAGGTATTCATGAAATCAGTCAGGTGTACAGTACCATTGGAAGCATCCAACCTCACCAGACCAGGGGATATAGGATGCCGCCTTGAAACCACCAACAAGCCAGCAACGCAGGAAAAAGCGGCGAGGAAATCGTATTCCAGTACGAGTACAGGTATGTTCCAAAAAGGGAAATCTGGATGCTTCAGAACTTCAGAAACCACCTGGGTTACTGGGCAGGCTGCCGTCGCTGCCCACCCAAACAGTCCAACTCCTTTGACCTCGGTCCAATCCGCCCCAAGTAGGCGTAGGAAAGAGGTAAATCATGGACGGAAATGCTTCCAGATATTTTTGAATTCGACATACCTAGGTAAGCTTCGCAGCGACCTATTCCTATCAGCCGGCCGAAGATCAAGATCTCGATCAAGTGTGCTATAAATGCTTCCATTCTCTACATCTGCCTACCTAACTGAGGATCTCTGTCGCATGGTCCGGCGGGAAGTTACTTGTCTGCTGCTCGCCGCCTTTAGCGGTCAAGGAGATGGCCGCTGGCGAGACCCTTCAGCCAGCTCCCCCCTCCCCAATTTTCTCATGGGCATCCCCAACTGAGCCCAATGGATCTGTATCTGACCTTCTACCCTTAAAAACACCCTCTATACTTTATTCCGCATCTTGTCTTTGACGGTAGTGATCACTGCTGGCATCACCAGCTTCAACAGCTTCACCTCGAGCATTTCTTCACCACTGGCCCTTGGTTGCTCACTCACCTGCATCTCCTTCACCTCGGCCGAATTGCTCCAGTGCCTCCAGTGCAGTGCATTTCGCACGGGTGTTCCCCAATCCCAACCCGGCTCTCTCCATCGCCGAACATTCACCAGCGGCCTCACCTACCTACCACCTACCACCTACCACCTTACCTCACCTTCACTCTCACTACTGTACTGCGACCAACCCGCCTATTCGCATCCACATCTCTCTCTCTCTCCTCCTCCCCTCTCCTGGCTCGGCTCCAGAAGTGACCTGTCCCTCGTTCATATTCTATTAATCAATCCCCATCTACTGCCCTCTTGCATCCAGGGCATCCTCCATCCCATCGTGACTACGGGCTTCTCGACCCGATACCACCGACACCACCGACACCACCGACACCAATACCGACGCGCAGCCAACAGCCAACGCTCGCATTCAATCCCCATTCTGCGGACACGACACCACACCCCTAGAGATAGACGGGCCAACAAAACAACGAACGACGGTTGCATGCGCTCCGCCAAACACATCTGGGGATTCCGTGGACGTGGTGGCCAAGTACATTCTCGTATTTTATCGCGTCGGTGCACTTTCAACCTTTGCGACACTCCTCACATCACTTTGCGCCATTTCACTCCCTCTTCTGGTCACACTCGCGCCTAATACCGACCGCACGAGGCATTACACAATCGCTTTGCTGCAACTTGCGAGACGAAGAAGAAGCGCTCAAAACCCAAGACAACGACGATTCCACGCGCGTGATTAAGCCGGTCCTTGCTCACAACGAGGAATCTTCGCGAAAGACCTCATACATAGTCTTGTAGGAAAGCGACGGTGTGATTGAACTGCTTGCTCCTTCTGACATCCCGAGCAGCACAGCGCATCGGACGAAGAAGCTCACCAGCACGCAAACACTACCTAGGTAGGTAGCAGAGCTGTCAAGGCGGTAGGAGGAGAACTCCGCTCGTAGGCGCATGCGTGGTGTAGGATTGGCGATCGTCGGTTTCCACTTCGTGGAGAGTCGACCTTCAACACCATGATGACGAGTCTCGCCCAGGCCTACTCACCACACGGGGGCATTCAACAGCATCCAGGTGTCCCTCCCGGTCATCCTATGGCGGGGCCTCATAATCCGGGTCAGCCAGGCATGCCGCAACAGATGCATATGGCAGTCTCAGGCCCTGGAGGACCTCAAGTAAGCCAGGCAGGAGGTATGATGGGTGGTATGCCACCTGGAGCCGGGGGCCCAAGTGCACATGCACTGCAACATCTTAACCCCAATGCTGCACAGGCACAGCAAGCTCTAATCCAGCAGCAACAGGCGATGGCTTGTAAGTCGAACCCTCTCCTCTTCCTTTTCTCGATGGTCGTTGCCTACCTATACGTATACGAAACTCCGAGTGCTAACATAACCCCTCATTCAGTCCAACAGCAAAACCCTCAATATATGCAGCAACAGCAACAGCACATTCTCCGCCAACAACAGGCTCGACAGATGATGATGCAGCAGCATTATAGTGGTGGTATGCCGACGCAAAATGGGATGCAAATCAGTCAAGCGCAATACCAGGCGATGCAGAGAGCAAATCCGGGTATGGCGCGGCCGGTCAATTTACCGCAACATCTTCAACAAGCCCAGGCTCAAGCTCAGCATACGTTGCAGCAACAGCAAGAAGTTGCTGCTCAACAACATCAGGTATGTATCTCGCCCAAAGAATTTCCACTCTCTTTGAAAGTCATCCAATCCTTCACTTCCATGCTCACAGCTTCTAGCACCAACAGCAACTTATTGCTCAACAGATCGCTCTGCAACATCAAGCTACTCAAGCCCAGGGAGGAGGCAATCCGGGTCAACCAAACCAGATGCAGCAAATGCATAATCTACAGCAAGCTCAAATGGCACAACACCAGCAGGCCCAGCAGCAAGCCCAGGCGCAAGCTCAACAACAGGCTCAGCAGCAACAACAGCAGCAACAACAGTCTGCTGCTGCTTCTCAGCAAAACCTGCCCGCGCAATCCCAGCCCCAGCCTCAACCTCAATCCCAGCCCAACCCACAAGGCCAACCTCCTCAAGTCCAGCAGGTACAACCACCAAACCCGGTGCTCCAACAGCAACAGCAAGCAGCCATGATGGCGGCGAGACAACAACAGGCTCAAGCACAACACAATGGGGAGAAGTTTCGGGGTCAAAGTGTGATGAAATTAATGTCATTTGCCAACAAACTCAGCGGTTTCGGGACAGCATCAAAATCTCTACAATCGTATATTGGCGCTGGTGCTGAAAAGCTGGCTGCACAAGGAATGAAACAACGGGACGATTTAAAGTATTGGTCAGAATTTGTGGGAAAATTCTTCTCTCCCCGAGGAGTTTTACGACACACGCTTTGGGATGCAGATTTAAATACAAACAAACAGTTTGAAATTACGTTTCCTGCTCTTGCAAGATACTTCCACACACACTTCGAGAGTGGCATTCAGACAATGCAACTTATCATGGAGGAGGGCGCAGAAAGGGATTTGCCCAATGGTGGGTTTTTTGTTGACTGTCCAAGGTCGAGTCTTGTCTATTGGTTTGACAATTCGTCACAAGTAAGTTCTTTTCCTGTGAAATCAAAGTGACACTAACATTGTGGCTAGTTGGTTGCGAGTGGCTCTTTACGTGCCCATTTTGATTCAGATCGCCTTATTGAACTTCTAGAATTTATAACAAGTAGCCACGAGGAGTATTTACCTCGATCTCGGATTATCGAGGCAGCCAGACCCCTGCATGAGTGGGGAAAAGAATGGCACAAAGTCAATGCTCCGCAAGAAGGGAAACAATCGCCCGAGTTGAACAAGAAGAAGCCCAAGCCTATGAAGTCGCCTCCTCAAGCCCCACCCGAGATTGATATTCCCGACTCCAAAGTCAAGAAAAGCATGGGAATCACTCCCAACGTATTCCGATTCCTTGAGGTAGGTCCACCCTGAACTTTGAGACATTTCTTCTAATACATCATAGCTCGCGGAAGTCATGGGACAAATGAATCCCTTATTCGGATATGCTCACCAACATTCCTCTCTCGCCCCATACGCTGCACTTGACCAGTACGTTCACCAAGTGGCTAATAATGTGCCCAACAACCCTGGTCAACAACAGAATCCGTCTGGTCCACGAACCCCTGGAATGTCCAACTTTCCAATGGGGGCTTCACCAGCAGCTGCCCACCTTCAGCTTCCCGATGGTTCACCTCATATTGGGGGTAGTCCAGCTCAGGCTCCTGGCATGCAACTACAACAAAGTCAACATGGTACGAGTTCCAGTGGCCCCAGCGCAAACACAAGTCCCAATACGAGCAATAAACGCCGTAGGCCTAGCACCGTAAAGACAGAAGATGAGGCTCAAGCTAATGGGACTCAATCAAAGACCGCCGTTAGACCGAGTCCAAGAATAACGAAGAGACAGAAGCCCAACGGGCCCTGATCTCGCCGTCAATTCCCTGACCTTTCACGATGGCCTTGTAGTGCCTGGTTACAAACCACAAAAGATTGGTCCTTACCCATCTCATCTACTCGCAGCATCACGGCTCATGCGTTAAACGTACCGCAATTCACCGAATCTATTCGAGCCTCTGGCAACCTCATATTCACCCCAACCAGTATTTATCTCAGTACGGCGCATATACTAACCGGACCAGCCGATTCGTTCTTGTGTTAATTTCTTTCATCCACGCAGTTCAAAGGAGAAATGGAGTAATAAATCCCTGTACCATATGCATGCCTTTGATCTCCCTCGCCTTTGGAGGGAGTTTGTCCTTACAATGTCTCACGTTTTCATCAAGACGGAGTTGGGAAATCTTTTTTGTTTATGTTTTACTGGTGTGGCCGGGGTATTCTATTGTCCTATTTTGTTTATATAATGCCTTTTTGCTATACCCGGGAATCTTAAACTTTAGGGGAGATGGGAAAGGGCAGATTGGGGGGTGTGGGGTGTGGGGTGTGGGGTGTTTTATTTTCTGTTTCAAAAATTGGGGACAACACGGTTATGAAGAGATGGGGGGTCCGGGGAGGAGTAGTTGATCTGTGTTGGGAGATGATATTCTTGGAATCTTTGTTTTCAGACTGCATTCCAAGAAAAAAGGGATGAGTAGGATTGATGAAGTGGTAGATTAGGTTGTTGGTGAATATAAAAAGTTGTTGTGACCATACATGACCCTTTTCTCTGCAGACTAATCTGATGTTGTGAGGCTCTTTAATCTTGGCCAATGGAATTTATCCGAGTTTCCTTGGATGGGTTTATCTCTAACTCACGTTTCTACTTCTGCTATTACTGTTCTAGGAAGTTAATTGGTGGGTTGCAGAAGGGATTGGGATTGGGATTGGGTTTTTACGTGGTTCTTTGGGCGAGATTTAAAGTACTGTATAGGTAGGAAGCACGACATAGTGGGGTCAAATGACCTATCCGATCTTCCTCATCCTATCCCTATCTGGGCGACACGACATAGCCTTTTTTGTATACGGAAGTGGGGAGGCGAGATGGTGATTGGAGGGTTTTTGAGAGGGAACTGGGTTGTGAAATTGTGAGGGTTTGGGTAGCTTGTTTGGGGGAGGGGGATCGAGTGTGCAGGTGATAAGGGNCTTGTTCTTCTTCTTCTTCTTGTTCTTCTTCTTCTTCTTGTTCTTCTTGTTCTTCTTGTTCTTCTTCTTCTTTTTCATTTTGAGAAGTTTTGAAATTGAAATTCGGTGTCGAGTGTTGAGTGTTTGATGGGCTGTTGTGGTATTGGTATTCTTGATTGATTCATTGATTGATTGATTGATTAATTGATTGATTCATTGATCGATTCATTGATTGATTCATTGATTGATTGAGAATTTGAGTGATAGATAGATACAGAAACCCGCAAACATGACGACAGAAGAGAACTCGAAACCGAAACCGGCAGACGAAACGAAAACGAAACCGAAGAAATGGATCATGAATGCATTCGCTATGTTTTCACCTGGTCATTTATCACCTGGTATCTCTCCTCCTTTCCCTTTCCTCTCTCCCCTCCACAACAACACCAACTAACCCTAAAGGACAATGGCGCCACCCCGCCGACCAAGCAGGCGACTACACGAACCTAACCTACTGGACGGATCTCGCTAAGACGCTTGAGCGAGGCAAGTTCCATGGTCTTTTTTTGGCGGATGTCTTGGGGGTTTATGATGTTTATAAAGGACCTGGGAATACGGGGCCGGCGGTGGGGAGTGGGAGTCAGTTTCCGATTGGGGATCCTTTGTGAGTTTTCTTTTTTTTTTTTTGAGAGGGGGTTGGATGGGGTGAGGGAGAGGGGGGTGAGTGAGAGTGAGGGGGTTGGATGGGGAGGAGAAAGGATGGGAATGGGAGGAATATTTGATATATCAACCTAACAAACCCAAAAGCCTCCTAATCTCCGCCATGGCCTCAGTAACCACCTCCCTCTCCTTCGCCATAACCTCCTCAACAACCTACGAACACCCCTACGCCCTCGCGCGACGCTTCTCCTCGCTGGACCACCTCACCAACGGCCGCGTCGGCTGGAACATCGTAACATCCTACCTCGACAGCGCCGCCAAAGCCTTCGGACTCACCGACCAGATCCCCCACGACGAGCGCTACGAGCGCGCGGAGGAGTTCTTGGAGGTAGGGTATAAATTATGGGAGGGGAGTTGGAAGGACGACGCGAGGGTGATGGATAAGGCGAGGGGGGTGTATAGTGAGGTAGATGGGGTGAGGAGGGTGGTGCATCAGGGACGGTTTTTTAGGTGTGAGGCTTTGCATCAGCTTCATGCTTCGGTGCAGAGGACGCCGTTTTTGTTGCAGGCGGGGGCTTCGGCGTGAGTTTTTTTTTAAGTGAGTGAGAGGAAGGATGGGTGCTGATGAGAGCAGTGCGGGAAAGAAGTTTGCGACGAAGCATTCGGAGGCTATGTTTCTTCCTGGGATTGATCCGGTGAAGGTTCGGAAGGAGGCTGATGATATTCGGTAGGTAAATCAATAAACGAGGCGGCCGTAAATAAGCGAACTTTGCTGATTGGAATGTAGTGCACAAGCGGTTGACCAGGGGAGAAAAGCGACGGATATTAAGATCATTGCGGGGATTTTGGTGATTGTTGATGAGACGGATGAGAAGGCTCAGGCGAAGTATGAGAGTTACCTGGAGTATGCGGATTTAGAGGGGATTGCTGCGCTGTTTGGTGGCTGGACGAATCATGATCTCTCGAAATATGGTGAGGATGATGATTTTAAGTTTACTGGCCATGGGGCTATACAGGTGAGTTTTTTTTTTCATACCCACTTGATATCTTCAAGTTTTTCGTGAACCTTGGGAGCAAATCCTCCTCTGAAAAAACCCTTCCTCCTAAATACATCTCAACCCCACCCCATCTCAAAACCCCCGCCAACTAACCCCCCACCCCTAGTCCATGGTAAACACCTGGTCCACCACCATCCCAGGAACCAACGGCATAAAATGGACACGTCGACGGGTCCTCCAAGAACTCGCCCTGGGCGGCGCCCACCCCCGCGCCATCGGTTCCCCCTCCACCGTCGCCGATATCCTACAGAATTGGATCGATACCGCGGGTGTAGATGGGTTTAACCTTGCCTATGCGGTGAGTCCTGGGACGTTTGAGGATATGATCCGCTGGCTTTGGCCTGAGTTGAGGAGACGAGGCGTGTTTTGGGAGGAGTATGAAAATGTTGGGGGATCGATGAGGGAGAATTTTTCGGGGGATGGGG